>JAUJYZ010000606.1:0-150000 GCA_033675265.1 Actinostola sp. cb2023 | reverse complement strand
ATAATCCTTTGTGAAGTACTTAGTGTATTTGAAAGATCTTACTTCGTCGATCCCGGTTGCACGAAAGATGGTTAGCGCTATCCACCGGATAAGTCCTATCACCATCGGATAAAATTTTGGATAAGGATTTATCCGGTGGCTAGCGCTATCCACATGCATTTCGTACAACGACCAGGGCCAGAATCTAGTTTAAATCCTTCATTAATAATACATATGCTGAAACCAACCTACACGATGTTGATCAAAGGTTCCATTTCTGAATGCGATCAAATGTTCTTTTTCATGTAAGCTATAGGAAATCTACACTGTAATTTATTTGCATATATGAAATATATCTGGCTTAGAAGTTAAGGCTGTGAAACTGACAAACACACTGATGATGTTGATCAAATGTTCTTTTCTAATGCGATCTCTGTTTCAATTTCTTCCATGTTATCGATCAAATGTTCTTTTTTAATGCGATCTCTGCAGTTTCAATTACTTCCATGTTATTGATCAAATGTTCTTTTTTAATGCGATCTCTGTTTCAATTACTTCCATGTTATTGATCAAATGTTCTTTTTTAATGCGATCTCTGTTTCAATTTCTTCCATGTTATTGATCAAATGTTCTTTTTTAATGCGATCTCTGTTTCAATTACTTCCATGTTATTGATCAAATGTTCTTTTTTAATGCGATCTCTGTTTCAATTACTTCCATGTTATTGATCAAATGCTCTTTTTTAATGCGATCTCTGTTTCAATTACTTCCATGTTATTGATCAAATGTTCTTTTTTAATGCGATCTCTGTTTCAATTACTTCCATGTTATTGATCAAATGTTCTTTTTTAATGCGATCTCTGTTTCAATTACTTCCATGTTATTGATCAAATGTTCTTTTTTAATGCGATCTCTGTTTCAATTACTTCCATGTTATCGATCAAATGTTCTTTTTTAATGCGATCTCTGTTTCAATTACTTCCATGTTATCGATCAAATGTTCTTTTTTAATGCGATCTCTGTTTCAATTACTTCCATGTTATTGATCAAATGTTCTTTTTTAATGCGATCTCTGTTTCAATTACTTCCATGTTATTGATCAAATGTTCTTTTTTAATGCGATCTCTGTTTCAATTACTTCCATGTTATCGATCAAATGTTCTTTTTTAATGCGATCTCTGTTTCAATTACTTCCATGTTATCGATCAAATGTTCTTTTTTAATGCGATCTCTGTTTCAATTACTTCCATGTTATTGATCAAATGTTCTTTTTTAATGCGATCTCTGTTTCAATTACTTCCATGTTATTGATCAAATGTTCTTTTTTAATGCGATCTCTGTTTCAATTACTTCCATGTTATTGATCAAATGTTCTTTTTTAATGCGATCTCTGTTTCAATTACTTCCATGTTATTGATCAAATGTTCTTTTTTAATGCGATCTCTGTTTCAATTACTTCCATGTTATTGATCAAATGTTCTTTTTGACGTTTCCAAAAATTCGATCTAAGAGATCTTCAAAGTGAATAACCTCAAACTAATAATTGAAGAAGATCAATTGGACTTTTAATTAATTATTTGAAACAATTCTTAAAACAAGTAATTTGAACCGAGTTAATTCGAAGCTGCAAGACAAGATATACGATTAAACTGACAATCTCCTACCCTGGGTGCCAGAGGTTCTAATCTCACTCTCGTAACGTTGAACCTCTGGTACCCAGGGTAGAGGTAACAATCTCCGTCAACATTTTAAAACCGTCCGACGAGATTACACGATGATGATCTCGGTAGTTTCAAGTACGTCTTCATTCAACGTTTATTCACGGTGTTTTATGCCATCAAAGTTAATGTGATTTTAAAACGATTATCTTTAGTCAGATAAATGTAGATCTACAACGATATTATTAGACAGTATTCAAGTCCTTCTTGCACGAAAGATGGTTAGCGTCCTATCCACCGGATAAGTCTTAGCCAACGGATAAAAATGATGCAGTTATCCAATAAATGTTATCCGGTGGATAAGACTTATCCAGTGGATAGCCCTAACCATTTTTCGTGCAACCGGGGCAATCTATAGCGATATTTGATGTGACGTAAACAAATGTCATTAATGTGCCAACGAGATCAATTACAATACTCCAGTTTCGATTTGTTTAGACATCTTTGTACTACTTAACAAAACACGCATTTGCTCAGCCTTAGCCTCGATTCAGTGTAAATAATGTAGATTACCAACGAGAACGCGAAAAATGTTGACATTTGACAATAGAACATTTATATGCGTATGTTGTCAAGGAGTACAGCGGTGTCTACCAACTCGAGCTGGTGAAATAAATACCGTATAGCAGCTTGGCAAAAGCTTTTATAGACTACGTGGCCTGGTGTAGTATTGTCTCAGAGATATTTTGGAGAGGGAGGATGATAGGAAGGGAAGGGGGGAAGGGGAGGGGGAGGAGAGGGAGGAGAGGTAGGAGAGGGAGGAGAGGTAGGAGGGAGGAGAGGGAGGAGAGGAGAGGGGGAGGGAGGGGGAGGGAGAGAGAAGGGAGCCTAAGCATCACTATGGGCCAGCCACGCAGTGTAGAACTTTTGTAATATTAATGGTTGGCAAATTAACATTACAAAGACAATATGTAAAAACATGAATCCACTCCCTTATCCCCCTTCACTGATTCCTCTCCCTCCTTCAACGATTTGTGTAATATTAGTTCATTAAATAATGTGATACAACACCAGATAGGCTGACTTTGATGCGAGAATTTTTCCTCAATGGCCTGAAATAGAAATGATAAATTATATGAAAAACAACAACATCATCATCATCATCACCACCATCATCATCATCATCATTATCATCAACATCCCCACCACCATCATCAGTCATCATAGTTATTATTATTATGTTATCATAATCAACTTCATAATCATCATCACCACCACCATCATCATCAGTCATCATCATCATCATTATTATTATCATAACCAACCTCATAATCAACATCATCATAAACATCACCATTATCAATATTACCATCATCAGTCATTATAATCATCATCATCATATTATTATTATTATCATCATCATCAACATCATCATCAACATCATCATTATCATAATCAATATTACCATCATCAGTCATTACCATCATCATTGTTATCATAATCAACCTCATCATCATCATCATCACCACCATCATCAGTCATTACCATCATCATCACCAAGAACAACAACGACTACAACAACTTAAGAGCCACAAACATCTCGTCTTGCCAGTAAACAAATGTGGCTTTGTACTGATCGTTGAACACCAAAACCATGTATTGTCTACACACCTAGAAGCACAACAGATACAGACAGCGGATCGTATCCACCAGTCATTTTATGATGCTGCCTGGTGCAGATGGTGCAATTCCGTGGAGTCATCGTCTAAAAGAGAAAGAAAACGGAATAAAAAGAGACATCGAATTGAAGTAAATATACCGAATAAAGACACATTAACAAGGCCGTACATAACTGAAAATTCAATTACGTATTATAAATAAATAAATAAAGATAGTACAGTTCTCAGTACTTTTTGGTATCTTACTTTTTATCATATAACAACCAGTGGTAGAAAACACATGATTATACTAGTCAGTTACGGTTTTCACGCGTATGAAATGAGAATATATATTGACGTTTCGGCTGCACTGGTGGAAACCTTCATCAGACTGATAGATTTTAAAGCGCTTGTAAACTCACGCGAAAGCCTTAAAAGTAACGTAGAAAACACATATTTTCTCTTTTTTTCGAGAAACGATATCTTCACATGTGAAGATATCAATGATATCACCACTGGCCACTGGTAGCGGTGTTGATATGGATTTTACAATGTTGCGATCACCCAGTATACCACTGATTGTTATATGATGAAAAGAAGTGACCGCCGCCCAACAACACTTGGAAATCGAGGCTAGAAAAATGAATAGAGAAGAAAGAATGGAAAACGGACAGAAAGAAAGAGAAGAAGAAAAGAAATAAGAATGAATGAAAAACGTGAGACAAAATGAAAGAAATAGAGAAGAAAAGAAATAAGAATGAATGAATGAAACCGTGAGACGATCGTTAAAGTGCCTATGACGCTTATTTTTTTAATAAAAATAATAATATGATCTGAATAGTAATGGTTCAATAATAATATAAAGGTTAAATAATATGCTAATTTGGTGACGTCAACGTAGGCATTTGCCGTAACTTATTTAACACAAGCAGTCACTTTTCTAGGGCAAAAAAAGTTACAAATAAGTTGTCGTTTTTCCCAGATTAAAAATGTGAACAAAAAATAAATGATATATATAAAATTACAAAAACATTTCAAACCTAAATATAAAATACTGAACCATACTTTTTCAAAATGTAATTTTTATAATAATATACAAGTCCAGTACTTACTTCAACCCAAGCAGAAAAAAATGCTGTTATAATCCAGTACTTACTTCCCCCAGCTCCCTGTTATGATACCAGCCCCCACTCCCATATGATGCACGGCCGATAGGAGTATCGTTGGCATGGTAACATAGTTGGCACTAAAAGCAAGACCCTAGCAAGATATAGGTCTTAGTACGGGAGGAAATAGATGGCTACACGTGCCAACAAACGGCAACATTCATTCCATGCAAAAAAGCACCGTTAAAAAAGCACCGTTGCTATGGAAACACATCTTACAAAAAGCACCGTTGCTATGGAAACGAATCTTACGAAAAAGTATTGTTGCTATGGAAACATACCTTACTAAAAGCACCATTGCTATGGAAATAAACCTTACGAAAAGAGCATACCGTTGCTATGGAAATACCTTACAAAACACCGTTGCTATGGAAACATACCTTACAAAGTGTTACACCGTTGCTATCGAAATTGAGGTGCTAAGTTCGCCACTTGAACAAAATGCTACCAACTTAGAACGATGGAAATGTTACGTTATATCAAACCTTGTCAAACAAAGTAACTCGTTTTTTGCTATGCTTTGTTTAAATGCACGTACCCGATTACAGTAAGTGTTCACTACCACCAGAGTACGTGACTGGTTTATCATTTCTGAATTGCCAGCGTTGGGTAAAACTTATTGAGTGTGGAAATTGAATTTGTTCGCCACTCACTCTTTCTGGAAGAACTGTAAATGCTACCCAACTCTAGAACGAGGCAAATGTTACGTTAACACAGCAGGGGAGGGGTGAACTACTTGTGGTCTCACTTTTGCGTGTTATCCGTGAAAATGGGCTTCTTCGGTGAGTGGGTTACCTGTGGTCAGGGATTGCTGACTACAGGTAACCCAATCGTATCAAAATCATGCTGAAAAAAAAAAAAAATGTGCATATGTGAGGACCTTTTGTACTATCTCAGAGAAGAGGAAGAGCGTAGGGCGTGTTATCCGTGACATTTCCAGGGATTGCTTTCCTCCCCCCAATTCCATTCCATTCCTAATTTCCCCACTTTCTCCCCCCTCTTTCTTAATTTCCCACTTTCTCGTCTCACTCCTCTTCCTCTTCTTCTTCCAACTTCTCCTGGACAGTTCAACTTCCCTTATTTCTCCCCTCCCCTCTCCTCTTCCCTTCCCACCCCTCCGGTATATACCTCTCTCCTTCCTCCGCCAAAATTCAGGCTCTGCATCATTGTTGACAAAGAAGCGGGAAAGATGTTATAAAAGCAGTATAAAAGGATGCAGTAGACAAAGTAAAATACATGAATACTTACAATGACTATTCCGTGATGTATGTTGTCAAAACTCTGCAACTCCCTGAGGCAAACTCGAAACGAGTTGACGTTGAGGTCTTCAACCCAAATAGTGGCAGCGTCATGCTTCACGTTCATCGTCGTGTGTTTAGGTGTCACAAGAACGAAAGGTGTAGATTCAAACTTATACTGTAAATATAATAGAGTCCGTTTAAAAAAAAAAAAAAAACTTTATCAGTCGATATCTAGCATTGCTGCTAATTGGAGACGCTTTGAGTGGGTTAGTTATCTGGTAACTCATGTTTAACCACAACCACGTCACAGGGTGTGGGCAATGCGGGAACCGTGACGTAATTCGTATCACGTGATGAATTGCTGGTCATATAAGAGCAAGCGTCCTTTAGACCAGCCCTTCTTGATCATTCTATCACTGATCAACGTACAGCTGATACTAGAAGAATTTTCCCGCCGCCTTCCCCTTGCTCCACCTTGTGTTTTTTACTTTACTCATTTGTATTAGATCAGCTGGTGGCGGTTTTTCTCTCCCCACCTTTGCTGAATAGAGTTTATTGTCAAAGACCATTAGTGTTCAGTTTAGAAATAAACCTGTCACAACTGTGGCCGAATTTGATTCCAACACAGCTTTGTCCGAGTCATCTCTATTCAGCAAACTAGTGCGACGCTACGCAGAGTACGCTGCTGTCCAATCAAATAACGCGAAATAAAAAGAGTCATTTTCGTATGAGTGGGAAGTAGTTACGGTACGGTTCGTGCCGTGCGGTGACCGGTGCCGTGTCTAAGCATTCTGATTGGTTGAGCAGTGATATTGAGCGCTGTGATTGGTTGATTAGAATGTCTTCGATTCCAAACCGTGACCGTAACTCCGTGCGGCGTAGGTTTCCCACTCATTTACCTACCGCGCTGTTCACAGAAAAACGATGTCTTTTAGAATAAATTGATTATCAATTGATATATCTCGTTTGATTGGATGAGATGCATCTGCACGCTTTTTGATTGGTTCAGAAAGGAAGCCATTCGAGTGTCACGGTACCACAGGGTTCCCACTCGTACGAAAACGACTCTATTACCTACCGCGCTGTTCACAGAAAAACGATGTCTTTTAGAATAAATTGATTATCAATTGATATATCTCGTTTGATTGGATGAGATGCATCTGCACGCTTTTTGATTGGTTCAGAAAGGAAGCCATTTGAGTGTCACGGTACCACAGGGTTCCCACTCGTACGAAAACGAGTCTATCACTTACCTTTGGAAAGCTAACTGATCTGCACGTGGTGCCCTCCCACCAGTCACTAAACCTTTCTTCTCCCGTCACAGCGTACGGAGGCGACCCTTGATACGCGACGAAATTCACAAACGTGAGCCCGCCATCAGCCGGTACAGCGTCGTTGCGGCCTGCTTTGAGGACGCATGCGCTGAAAGAAGTCCTAGTAATATGCTCGACCCAGGCCGTGGTAGTGTCGTGGGGTACAGACACGGTAGAGTTGTGGTAGTCGATTGTTAGGTAAATGTGTATTGTCTGGTTTGGTTTGAATGTATGTCCGTATGACACTTGGGTGCACTTGTAGTCTGTGGTGTCGAGAAAGAGCGGTACACGACCATGTTTGAGTTGAAATTCTGAAACGACAAAGTTAGCATTGGATGAATTCACATGTGGCCAAAAATGGCGCCAATCTAGGTTTATTTAACATTTGTTCATTCACGCTTTCGTTCGTTCATTCATTATTTTATTCATTCGTTCGTTCATTCATTATTTTATTCATTCGTTCGTTCATTCATTCATTCACTCTTCTCCCCTCCTTAATAATAAATAATAATGTAATAATAATAACGGTTTATTAGCAATCCACGAGGTGGCTTTTCTATGCTAATGAGCTACAATAATTAAAGATTAAATATATAATGTATATGTACAGTCATTTGCAAAAATTCTGGCCGCCACGGTATATCAATATATCAATATATCGGGTGCATCACTAATACTATTAAATGAAGCAAAATTTACAAACAACAAACGTAAGACTAAAATAAACATTATACTAAATATTTCTACCAACTTTGCTGGCCTTAACCCGCTTTAAGGGGAATTTTCGATTATGTAATTACCCATAATGCACCTGATATATTGATATACTGATACTTCGTAGCGGCCAGAATTTTTGCAATTGACTGTATAAGGAAAAGTATTATATGAATATTATATGAATCCTTCCTCCCATTCGTCTAATTTTGCGTTTGTTTCTTCGTGCATTTCCATTTCTTCATGCAAATGTCATGAGCTACCCTCTTTAAAATAAAGTTTTCATTATTATTATTATTATTATTATTATTATTAATGTAATATAATATTTATTATTATTATTATTATTATTATTATTATTATTATTATTATTATTAATGTAATAAATATTATTATTACCCAAGTTCCCTTTCGGCCTGTAGGTTTGAGCGATTTTACCGTCAACGTTTATAGAAACGGCTGTATGTATAATCCACTAACCTTCGCAACTTCTGTTTTTCACGACGAAAGTATCGCCCCCAGAGTTACAAATCTTCTGTTCGTATTGACAAAGGTTGGTATAGGTCTGCCCGTACTGGTCACACTTCTGGTCAATGTACAATGGACAAACAGCGTCACACTCGCATCGCACGTCAGATGAACTGCGAGCTGTACACTTGGCGTAGTTACCACATTTGGTGTGAAGGCACGGATGAAGAGCTGCACGAAGAAAGAGCGGGAAATGATGATATATAAAGGGTGGGGTAATAGAATGGGGGGAGGTATTCTGAAGAGCGGGGATGGATGGAGGGAAGAAAAGAGGGAGGGAAGGAACGAAAGGGGAGAAAGTAATGAAGAACTAGAGGGAGGATAGAAGGGAGGAAGAGAGGAAGGGATGATGGAAGGAGGGGAGGAAAGGAAGTAGGGAGGAAGAGAGGATTGGAGGAAAGGAAGAGGGAAAGAAGGGAGGAAGAGGGGAAGGAATGAAGGGAGGAAGGGAGGAAGGGAGTAACGGAAGATGAGAGGAAGAGAGAAAGGGAAGAAGGAAAGTTGAATCAATAATGGTACCACTAATAGGACATGTGTAACAACCTCAGGGAAAGGGATGGGTAGTAAGATGGTGGTTGTGGTAGTGAATGGACGGTAAAAACAGGAAAAGAAGAGCCACTCTCTCCTTCCCTACATCCATTATCCTCCTCCTCTATATTCTAGATGCGACTTACTTCCTAGAACCAAGTAGTTGATGATTATTGGGTCGTGGTGGACATTGTATGGTTGTAGGTCTTTGACACAAACTTGGTAACTCAATGCTGTAATGAACTGCATGAACGAATAACAAATAGTTTCTCGCATAAGAAGAAAAAAAGGCAAGCAAGGAAGCTAGGATGGAAGGAAAGAAGCAAGGAAGGAAGGAAGGAAGGAATGAAGGAATGAAGGAAGGAAGGAAGGAAGGAAGGAAGGAAGGAAGGAAGGAAGGAAGGAAGGAAGGAAGGAAGGAAGGGAGGAAGGAAGGAAGGAAGGAAGGAAGGAAGGAAGGAAGGAAGGAAGGAAGGAAGGAAGGAAGGAAGGAAGGAAGGAAGGAAGGAAGGAAGGAAGGAAGGAAGGAAGGAAGGAAGGAAGCAAGCAAGGAAGCAAGAAAGCAGGGAAACAGGGAAGCAAGGAAGCAAGGAAGCAAGGAAGCAAGGAAACAGGGAAGCAAGGACGCAAGGAAGCAAGGAAGCAAGGAAGCAAGGAAGCAAGGAAGCAAGGAAGCAAGGAAGCAAGGAAGCAGCAAGGAAGCAAGGAAGCAAGGAAGCAAGGAAGCAAGGAAGCAAGGAAGCAAGGAAGCAAGGAAGCAAGAGGAAGCAAGAGGAAGCAAGGATAAGTTTTCTCACCTCAATCCAATAAGTGATGGCATTATTCTTTGGATAAATGTTTCTTGAGCTGTACATGTTGTTCTTGTGGCTGGCTGTAGCGATTAACGTTGGTGGGGAGTAGAAAGGTTTTGGGAAAAAAAATTCCTGCGAAGAGGAACGTAGCAAACACATTTATACTCTAGCTCCGAGTTGTTCAGGCATGCACCTTTGTACTCTAGCTCCGAGTTGTTCAGGCATGCACCTTTGTACTCTAGCTCCGAGTTGTTCAGGCATGCACCTTTGTACTCTAGCTCCGAGTTGTTCAGGCATGCACCTTTGTACTCTAGCTCCGAGTTGTTCAGGCATGCACCTTTGTACTCTAGCTCCGAGTTGTTCAGGCATGCACCTTTGTACTCTAGCTCCGAGTTGTTCAGGCATGCACCTTTGTACTCTAGCTCCGAGTTGTTCAGGCATGCACCTTTGTACTCCACGACAAAAGACGCCTTTGAGCAGCCTTGAAAGCTTTAAACCGAATCTACACGAGCAAATTTTCCTTGACAAGTTGACAAGTTTTCTTGAAGCGTGCGAAATGTTAGGAAAAAAAGAATAAATAGCGAGACTGGTCGACTCGCATGAAAACAAGGAAGACTTGCTCGTGTAGACGACAAAAACATCGTCAATTTTTCCTTGTCAGGAAAACTTGCTCGTGTAGATGACAGAAAGTTGTCAATTTTTCCTTTCCTTTTCCTTGTGCGGCTTTATAATTCCACGGGTTATTCTCCAATTAACGCTAAGGCTGAGCGAATGTGTCTTTTTTTTGTCAACGGGAAGAGCAGTGCCTGACAACTCGAAACTGGAGTATTGTTCTGTAAACTTAAATATGTTTATAAAATTCTTGCATCATTTGTATTCCTACTATTCTCCTACCATCCCCTTTCCTGCAAACTAATCCTGTCATGACAAAACTTTTTGTATCTTCAACCTGAGTTTTATTACAAAACTGCCAAGCTTTCGGGCTATCAGCCCGAAAGCTTGGCAGTTTTGTAATAAAACTCAGGTTGAAGATACAAAAAGTTTTGTCATGAATTATCCAACCTACAAACCAACATTAGATTTAATCCTGTCATGTCTTAACAGGAAATGACGTGTTTTGAAATCAAGCAATAGCATTGCTACCTGGCAGTAACTGCAAACTAATCCTGTCATGTCTTAACAGGAAATGACGTGTTTTGAAATCAAGCAATAGCATTGCTACCTGGCAGTAACTGCAAACTAATCCTGTCATGTCTTAACAGGAAATGACGTGTTTTGAAATCAAGCAATAGCATTGCTACCTGGCAGTAACTGCAAACTAATCCTGTCATGTCTTAACAGGAAATGACGTGTATTGAAATCAAGCAATAGCATTGCTACCTGGCAGTAACTGTAAACTAATCCTGTCATGTCTTAACAGGAAATGACGTGTATTGAAATCAAGCAATAGCATTGCTACCTGGCAGTAACTGTAATGGAATTGTTTGGGTGGAGACTGGGTATTGGTGAACTTCAAACGTCCCTTCACTTCGGCTTGCGGCCACTCTATGGGTAGTGTATCCATTACAAACCAATGCTAAATGCAGGTCAAGAATGAAACAAACAGAGAGACAAGTTAGTTAAGATCATGAAAAAAAATGAATATAATATTAAGCTAGATTTTAGATTATTTATTTATTTAGGTCTTTTGTATCTTATTTTAGCGAAAGGAAGGATGAAGAAAGGAAGGAAAAAGTAAAGCAGAGAGGAGAGAAGGAAGATAGAAGGAAGGAGGGAATGAAGAAAGGAAGAGAAAACTAAAGGAAGGAAACAACGGAAGAAGGAACAAAAGTGACAAAAGAAGGACAGGAATGAACGAAATCAGAAAGGCAGAGAAGATAGGAAATGAAAGAATGAATGAAAGAATGAAAGACATAATAAAATATATGTTATCGTAATACAATTGTTTTATTTTTTATTATATTTTTATTCACTATTATATTTTATTATTTTTTAAATATTATTATTATTATTATTTCTTACTGCTTTAATTAGTCGATGAACTCCATCGAAACTCTTAACTTCACGAAGACAAATCTTAAAGTCTTCAGGTGTGACATCCTCGGTCCAAATACTCGCAGCGTTATTGTCGTTCCTAGGCCCACCATGATGCGCGGTCACAAATACCCCAGGGATCGAAGTCAAACGCTGATAGGGAGGGAAAAAAAAGAAAAATAAGATCAGTAAATAAATACCTTGTATGATGTTATAGATGCGTTTAAACATGCTTAAACATTTTTACGCACTTACTTACGACTAAGTACATGGTTATGATTTATGCAGCACGATAGCGCGGGCGGGGCCGAAATCTTCATCCTTTACGTAAGTCAATTCGATGTCTCAGCTTCTCAGAATGTATCGGGAAAATCGTTCCTTTATTTCTTTTTTCTTTTTCGAGTTTTTTTTCTTTTTTCGTCTTTCCTTTGATACGGGAGGGGTGGGACCGTGACCAAAACCAAGGAGCCAAAGTTCTGGAGTTCGAGTCTCACAGGAGTCGTTCTTTTTATTTTATTTTAATTTTTTTTTTATTTTTTTAGCACGTTTCATATAATACCCCGCCACTATATCAAGCTCTTGTAGCGGCACTCTTTGAGAACGACGAATAGTACAATATATTCTATTGTTATGCAAATAAAATGAGAGGGTATTCTATAATCTAGCCGTACTCTATTGCAATTAGCCACTTTGGAAACTAGTAAAGGACTGGGAACGAGTTTTTAGAATTAATCTAATTAAGAAATGAAGCATATCAGAATTAGTAAGTTTACAAAGTTTCGATAGGTTTAGTTAGATATTGAACGAGTAACAGCTTTCCAAACATCGCAAAATTTACAAAGAAATGATTGGTTACAGGGTTCGAAAGCGTCCCCCGTAACCATACATTTCTTTGCAGTTTTTGAATGTCTGCAGTTCATCTGCTAGTTCTCCAAACCCTATGAAACTCCTGAAACTTACTAATTCTGATATACTCTTTCTTGTTTCTATTTCTTAATTAGATTAATTCTAAAAACTCGTTTCCCAGTCCTTTACTCGTTTCCAAAGTGGCTAATAGCTGATATTGAAGTTACACTCCAATGACTCTGGACAACGGTTTCAAGTCGAGGCCATCGGGTCAGTACAAAAACTTGACCAGATAGCCTCGACTTGAAATCTTTGTTCAGAGTCATTGGAGTGCATGTAATATCAGCTATTACGCCTATATTATGTTAATGAGTAATAATAATAATAATAATAATAATAATAATAACTTTATTTAAAGTGCTACTATGACGAAATTCGTACCATTGCTAAATAAATGATTTATTCGTAAAATAGTCTATTAAGTTCCAAGATAGCAGTTTTAGTTGTTTTTAAGTCGATATAAGAATAAAGGAGTGAAAATATTGGACTCTCAAAACAGGCAAAAATACGTCCGCCATTACTAAATCGTGTTCCTGCGAACAATAGACTGTGACGTCAGATTCTCAATGTGAACGCGTCGCTGCACGGCTCGCTGCACTGTATTTTTAGTTTAATTATTATTAAAACATTTGAACAAGAAACAGTGTCTTGAATCGCCAAAAAATCGCAGTGTTGATGTGTGTAAATTAGCAATACGATGAATTTGCGACGAACGATGTTGAGAATCTGACGTCACTTCTATTGTACAATTAGTCACCGGCCAGGAACCAGTTTGAATAATGGCGGGCTCGAAATTTGTACAAAATGTGTACATTTTGTGGAAGTTATTTTTATCGTAACGAAAAACGGTTTGGATATGTTAATAAACATATTACCAGGATACTAAAAATGCAAAAACATCAACTTCGCAAAATTTCATCATAGTAGCACTTTTTAAAAGTGTCAAAGTCTTCCAGCAGAGCACGAGTGTTCCACTAATCGGGGACACTTTGGTAGTATAGGTCATGAGTTACGAATTACCCTCGAATATGCGATGTGAACACACTTGGTTCCTGTGGTCCATAGTGGAATAGAAGCCACACCAGCCATCGTACCAGGTGGAATATCATGGAACGCCAACCACTGGATGTCCATAATCTAAATCATACATGAAAATGACAATTTTGATTTTAAGTCTAAATTCATCTATTAAAACCTAGTTTCCCTACGATCGCTGCGATCGCCCAAAACCATATGTTCAGCGAATCACAGCGATCCTATCCACGAATCTTATGATCTGGCCGATCTGGCCCTAAATGGTGGTCAAACACTGACCACCATAATAATAATGAACTTTATTTCACGAGGGTGGATAGACATTGTGCTATCAAGCAGAGTGAATTACGTATTTCCTCGATTAAGCACCCACCTCGATTAAGCGCCCCCCCCCCCCCCCCCCCCTCGATTAAGCGCTCCCCTCCCCTCCCCTAAGAAATATGGTCAGTAAGAGATTACAGAATATGGCATACAACTTGCGTTTTATTACAGTTACGGCATGTTCCTATATGTAGTACCGTATTATTAAAGTTATGTTTCCGAGTTCAAAGCACGTTTTTATATTAAGCGCCCCCCCTCGATTAAGTCCCCCCTCGTTTAAACGCCCCCCTTGATCACAAAATTTGAAATAAGCGTCCAGGGCGCTTAATCGAGGAAATAAAAAGGTGCAATTCAGCTGATGAAAATTCCTCACGAGATCGGAAATGACGGTAACTGAAGCCCAGTAATCGACAGTAACAATGATGATTACTCTCCGAAGATGACGATCGTCATATGTTGAGGATTTCACCACCATGATCGTTAGTAGTGTTAGTATTGAGAACCACTAGTTATCAGTGTAAACTGTCACGTGCTACCATCGTTAATTAATTAATATATTAATATTATGATAATGACGACGATTAAATAAAGTGACAGTTATTTTGATGAAGGTGGTCAAAAACGTCGATGACAGTTAAGTCTGATATTGACATTTTTTGTTGATGATTTTGGTCGTACAATGGAACCTCTATACAACGGACCTCTATTAAGCGGCCACCCTCTATTCAACAACCACTTTTCAAGGTCCCGATTTGTTTTCTCAGTCAAGCTCTGTAAATTATACCTCTATTAAGCGGCCACCTCTATATAACGGCCACTTTGCAAAGTCCCGAGGGTGGCCGTTATATAGAGGTTCCACTGTAGTTCTTATTCTTTATCAGAATACACATCTATTAAGCGACCACCTCTATATAACGACCACTTTACAAAGTCCCGAGGGTGGCCGTTATATAGAGGTTCCACTGTAGTTCTTATTCTTTATCAGAATACACATCTATTAAGCGACCACCTCTATATAACGGTCACTTTACAAAGTCCCGAGGGTGGCCGTTATATAGAGGTTCCACTGTAGTTCTTATTCTTTATCAGAATACACATCTATTAAGCGACCACCTCTATATAACGACCACTTTACAAAGTCCCGAGGGTGGCCGTTATATAGAGGTTCCACTGTAGTTCTTATTCTTTATCAGAATACACATCTATTAAGCGACCACCTCTATATAACGGTCACTTTACAAAGTCCCGAGGGTGGCCGTTATATAGAGGTTCCACTGTAGTTCTTATTCTTTATCAGAATACACATCTATTAAGCGACCACCTCTATATAACGGTCACTTTACAAAGTCCCGAGGGTGGCCGTTATATAGAGGTTCCACTGTAGTTCTTATTCTTTATCAGAATACACATCTATTAAGCGACCACCTCTATATAACGGTCACTTTACAAAGTCCCGAGGGTGGCCGTTATATAGAGGTTCCACTGTAGTTCTTATTCTTTATCAGAATACACATCTATTAAGCGACCACCTCTATATAACGGTCACTTTACAAAGTCCCGAGGGTGGCCGTTATATAGAGGTTCCACTGTAGTTCTTATTCTTTATCAGAATACACATCTATTAAGCGACCACCTCTATATAACGGTCACTTTACAAAGTCCCGAGGGTGGCCGTTATATAGAGGTTCCACTGTAGTTCTTATTCTTTATCAGAATACACATCTATTAAGCGACCACCTCTATATAACGGTCACTTTACAAAGTCCCGAGGGTGGCCGTTATATAGAGGTTCCACTGTAGTTCTTATTCTTTATCAGAATACACATCTATTAAGCGACCACCTCTATATAACGGTCACTTTACAAAGTCCCGAGGGTGGCCGTTATATAGAGGTTCCACTGTAGTTCTTATTCTTTATCAGAATACACATCTATTAAGCGACCACCTCTATATAACGACCACTTTACAAAGTCCCGAGGGTGGCCGTTATATAGAGGTTCCACTGTAGTTCTTATTCTTTATCAGAATACACATCTATTAAGCGACCACCTCTATATAACGACCACTTTACAAAGTCCCAAGGGTGGCCATTATATAGAGGTTCCACTGTAGTTCTTATTCTTTATCAGAATACACATCTATTAAGCGACCACCTCTATATAACGGTCACTTTACAAAGTCCCGAGGGTGGCCGTTATATAGAGGTTCCACTGTAGTTCTTATTCTTTATCAGAATACACATCTATTAAGCGACACCTCTATATAACGGTCACTTTACAAAGTCCCGAGGGTGGCCGTTATATAGAGGTTCCACTGTAGTTCTTATTCTTTATCAGAATACACATCTATTAAGCGACCACCTCTATATAACGGTCACTTTACAAAGTCCCAAGGGTGGCCGTTATATAGAGGTTCCACTGTAGTTCTTATTCTTTATCAGAATACACATCTATTAAGCGACCACCTCTATATAACGACCACTTTACAAAGTCCCAAGGGTGGCCGTTATATAGAGGTTCCACTGTAGTTCTTATTCTTTATCAGAATACACATCTATTAAGCGACCACCTCTATATAACGGCCACTTTGCAAAGTCCCGAGGGTGGCCATTATATAGAGGTTCCACTGTAGTTCTTATTCTTTATCAGAATACACATCTATTAAGCGACCACCTCTATATAACGGCCACTTTACAAAGTCCCGAGGGTGGCCGTTATATAGAGGTTCCACTGTAGTTCTTATTCTTTATCAGAATACACATCTATTAAGCGACCACCTCTATATAACGGCCACTTTACAAAGTCCCGAGGGTGGCCGTTATATAGAGGTTCCACTGTAGTTCTTATTCTTTATCAGAATACACCTCTATTAAGCGACCACCTCTATATAACGGCCACTTTACAAAGTCCCGAGGGTGGCCGTTATATAGAGGTTCCACTGTAGTTCTTATTCTTTATCAGAATACACCTCTATTAAGCGACCACCTCTATATAACGGCCACTTTACAAAGTCCCGAGGGTGGCCGTTATATAGAGGTTCCACTGTAGTTCTTATTCTTTATCAGAATACACATCTATTAAGCGACCACCTCTATATAACGGCCACTTTGCAAAGTCCCGAGGGTGGCCATTATATAGAGGTTCCACTGTAGTTATTGTTGATGATAATAATGATGATGATGACAACCACAAAGATGCTCAAAGATGACGATGGCAGTGTATACATCGATGTTGATAATTTTTGTTGTTGTTGTTCTGGTCGTAGTTATTGTTGATGATGATGATGATGACAACCACAAAGATGCTCAAAGATGACGATGGCAATGTATACATCGATGTTGATAATTTTTGTTGTTGTTGTTCTTGGTCGTAGTTATTGTTGATGATGATGATGATGACAACCACAAAGATGCTCAAAGATGACGATGGCAGTGTATACATCGATGTTGATAATTTTTGTTGTTGTTGTTCTTGGTCGTAGTTATTGTTGATGATGATGATGATGACAACCACAAAGATGCTCAAAGATGACGATGGCAGTGTATACAGTGATAATTATACTGATGGTAATAACAGCAGTCCATACTCACCCTTAGTCCATATATACGTGCTGACGTCTTTACGCAAACCGTCAAATTATTCCTATTAACTTGCTCGACCCAGGTCGCCGATGAATCAAACATAGGCGGGGTATTTGGTGACCGCGCGGGACTGATATACACCCTGACGTCATCACTTTTAAAAGGCGTAGTAAACTGTTTCGAGGCGCAGGTAAACGTTTGTCCCTCTGGTACCACAACTGTTATTGATCCATGGGCGACTTTTAGAGGGGTGGCTGGAATAGGATGAGGAAATGAGGTCAATGGATATAATAATAATAATAATAATAATAATAATAATAATAATAATAATAATAATAATAATAATAATAATAATAATAATAATAATAATAATAATAATAATAATAATAATAATAATAATAATAATAATAATAATAATAATAATAATAATAATAATAATAATAATAATAATAATAATAATAACAATAATGTATAAGAAATCTCTTTGGATAGCACTTTACGATAAAATTTAAGAACTTTACTATCTTAAATTTAATAATAATAATAATAATAATAAATAATAATAATAATAATAATAATAATAATAATAATAATAATAATAATAATAATAATAATAATAATAATAATAATAATAATAATAATAATAATAATAATAATAATAATAAAAAAAATAACAATTTTTAATAATAAAATCAATCATATGATTAATAATAATAATAATAATAATAATAATAATTTAACTATAAATAAGATTACGAGAAGTTGTGTAAACATTTTTTACTTGATATTTCGATCGAAGTCCATCGATCATCATCAGTAAAAAATGTTTACGCAACTTCTCGTAATCTTATTTATCGTTAAATTATATCCCCAAAAAACATATTTAATAATATAATTTTTATGTCTCTTCCACAGAGTGGCTATTCTTGAGAATAACACTTCTTACATAGTACCCTGGCCCCGGTTGCACGAAAGATGGTTAGCGCTATCCACCGGATAAGTCCAATCCAACGGATAAAATTTATTATTATTGGATAACTGCATCATTTTTATCCGTTGGATAGGACTTATCCGGTGGATAGCGCTAACCATCTTTCGTGCAACCGGGGCCTGAACAGTACGTGCAACTGTTTTCAAGAACAACACTGACAACATCACAATTTTCGGATTGATATTTGCGCAATATATAAGTGAATACATTTTTATTATTAATTATTATTTTTGGCCCAAATTATTGGTGCAAACGCCGCTAGATTGTAGAATAGAATACCCTGTGCATGTCATTTTAAATATTTGGAATTTGCAGTGAGGATTCATAATATTAAATTATTTTGCATTTGTCTCTGACTTATTATACTATTAAAAATATAGAGACGTTTCGGTCTTTGATCAAAGACTTTCATCTTGAAATAAAGGCCTTATTATTATTATTATTATTTATTATTATTATTATTATTATTATTATTATTATTATTATTATTATTATTATTATTATTTATTATTATCAATAATGATTTATTTATACATATACATTTTATCATATGTTTTTGCCTGTCTATGTATTATTATTATTATTATTATTATTATTATTATTATTATTATTATTATTATTATTATTATTATCAATAATGATTTATTTATACATATACATTTTATCATATGTTTTTGCCTGTCTATGTATTATTATTATTATTATTATTATTATTATTATTATTATTATTATTATTATTATTATTATTATTATTATAGTATGAAAAATCGTTGATATTTTTGCGCGTTCATATCTTGAAACTAGCAGCTCGCGCAAATGTCAGAGTTACGAAAAAGACTCTTATAAACATTAGGGATCTTGATACAATCGTTCCTTGTTATTTTATTTGCGTCGTTTTTAAAGAGTGCCACTATAAAGAACTTGAAATGGTGGCAGGGTATTCAATCAATTAAAATAAGTCCAGGTAAAGTACCAATATTTACCTGCAACTGCTACTTGCCTCTGCCGCACCATCAGAGCCAACAGAAGAACCACAAGTGTGAGAATCATGATAAAAACAATTAACCAAACAAGTGCTGAAATGAAACTTTAAAATTGTTAAACTCAAATCAATTACGTTGTTCGCCTTCTTCTTATGTGCATATAAGCATAAAGGTACGCGGCGCAACATCGATATCGCGCACAATATTGCTGATAATATGATTTCAGCGCGTGTCCAACTCTGCAATTGGTTGCATGCAATTTTGCAGAAGTAGGATCACATTGTACTTCAATAAACTTGTCTACAACAATTGCAGAGGTGGACACACGCTGCAATCATATCACCAGCAATATTGCGCGCAATAACACACTTTTAGCGTGTCCACCTCTGCAATTTGTTGCATGTAATGTTGCAGAAGTAGGATCACATTGTACTTCAATAAACTTGGCCACAACAATTTCAGAGGTGGACACACGCTGCAATCATACTACCAGCAATATTGCGCGCAATAACACACTTTTAGCGTGTCCACCTCTGCAATTTGTTGCATGTAATGTTGCAGAAGTAGGATCACATTGTACTTCAATAAACTTGGCCACAACAATTTCAGAGGTGGACACACGCTGCAATCATACTACCAGCAATATTGCGCGCAATAACACACTTTTAGCGTGTCCAACTCTGCAATTTGTTGCATGTAATGTTGCAGAAGTAGGATCACATTGTACTTCAATGAACTTGAATTGGACAACAATAATTGCAGAGGTGGACACACACACACAGCAATCGATATTACCAGCAATGTTGCGTTAGCTAGCATCTAGACTTAATTGGCATTCAATGAAGAAGCGAGCACAAGTTGCATAAATTGCACCAATAAATTAGACTCGATGCAAGCAAATGAACAAGCATCACGATGGATTCATTTCTTGTGCTAGCCGGCGCTTATACATGCTCGCACCGCTAGTGAATACAGGGCTTAATGAGCACTCGGTAATTAAATACTAAACGAGCTGCTTGTACATCGTATCGCTCTTATCTCCAATTTCTAGCTTCAAAGAAACCATATAATTTATATTTAACTAGATAAAATATTAATTCAAAAACACAGCGCAGAAAATGTACTCGTGCTTAAATAGCAACAACAGAGGCCCAATCCACATGTACACTTTTGTATTCAAAAGCGAATTATTTCCTTCCATTTTGGATTCGAAAACGCATTCAAACTATACGAGTAAAAACTTTTCGAAAATCCGTTTTCAAAAAGATTCATTTCCAAACAAAGACGTTTGGTGTGTGGACGCGGCCAGAGTCAGTAACAAGTTGTGTTGTTTTACCTCTTTTTCTTCGCTTGTTTTCTTTATCTCCGTTCTCGTCTTCCTCTGTTGGAACTCTGGTATAACCATTCACTTTAGTAGATTCAGCTTATTCAAGTGGACCACTCTTCCACCCACTCTCCACAACAGAAAAGAACCTTAAACATGTAAGCCCAAAGTTTATTATTACCATTCATGCAAAATTCAAGTTCAAAAGTTGACAATTGTTCATGTTCTGTAGCTGTATCTGTCGGTTTTAGTCGAGAAACGAGAATGGTAATTCAACAAGATATCATTCGTCAAGATTTCAAGTGTTTTTTTGTTGTGTTAATGCACCTTTTTGTCGAGCAAGATTTCACGGTACACTTTGGTTTTGTGCAGCCAGAGGGGTGGTGGATGTGCCAAATAATGGCTGACTTCGCGCAAACTATTTGGTATCTTCTCGCCTTCTTTGTCAACGCAATTAGCAAGCGCTATTGAAAGTTGAAAAATGTCTCACTTGCAATAATCCTTTGTTTTCCTTTGGTGTATGCCTGTGTTCTACAAATAAATAGAAGACGCAGTAGAGAAGCTCACTATACACAGAGAAACGTCGCTTTTTAAACGACGAAAAA
Organism: Actinostola sp. cb2023; assembly: GCA_033675265.1. Classification (NCBI taxonomy): domain Eukaryota; kingdom Metazoa; phylum Cnidaria; class Anthozoa; order Actiniaria; family Actinostolidae; genus Actinostola; species Actinostola sp. cb2023. The sequence continues at coordinate 128,645 of JAUJYZ010000606.1, read as the reverse complement.
GATGATTTCAAACCGAGCGAAGAAAATGAAATTTGCTCTTGACCGACTTCGCATTCCATGCCTCGTGGTTTTTGCATATTGCCTCAGAAAAGTCGAACAGAAGTATTTTCACATATTCTAATCCTTCATTTGTGAAAAAGCTTGCAATGTGCAAAAACACGGGTTTGTTATTGTTACCGTAATTTTCTAATTCCATCGTGAAATGCTGAGGGATAGGATATAAAACCCCACGACCAATGGTAGTTCATTCACTTGAGTATTCTACTAGGACAGTTCAGGTTGGGTTTTTCACAAGGTAAGTTTCTCTCTGAGTATTTGAGCTCTTCGGGTGAGGTTATTTCTCTATCTTGCTTTGCTAGCTGAAACGACGAGAGACACGGCATGTAGTTACACAGAAGCGTGAATATTATAGTCGAGCAGTTCTGTTGTTGTTGTTAATAGTCCATTTTCAGATCTATTCTAAGTTCGAGTTTGGAGTTCGGTCGGCCGAACAAGACTCGCTTCATATACATCTTCAAACTTTTACTACCGCCACGTAATTATAACTAGTCGGAGCAATTGATGACAAGTAGTAGGAGAAAATGGCTACAAGCCCGAAAGCTTTCCTTTGTATAAAGTTTAAAGTCTAGAACTCTGGTTTATATTTTTGTCACTGAAAAACTAAGCGAGTTATGGTCATGGAAGTTAATTTTTGCGTCTAGCTCTCGAGCGAAGTATTGCTTCAGCAAATGTGAATTTCAGTGGCATAAGCTTAAATTTACTACATTGAAGTGTAATTATTGTATCTGCTTCTTTGGCCAACGATTTTATAATTTTGCAGAGTTAATTAACCTGTGTGGTTGTATTTGTTCAATTTCAGTGAAAACATGGTTTATATTTCGTATCTTACTCTGCTTGTCATTCTGGCGGCTCTAAGACCAGGTTCGTTGAAAATTATTACCTTTTAATTGTGCAAACGTTGTTGACATTCTACTTGATATAAATGATTACTATACTTGTCTTAAAATGAGTTGATAATGTTTTTCTTTTCCTTTGCAGTTGTTTCGCAGGTCGTAGGTAAGTTTATCGAGCTGGGGGTATCATTAACTAGCCTCTGTTGAACCGCTTGCTGCAAACACGTGTTTCTGAGCTTCGCGCGCCCTTAAATTCATGGGCGTGAAAACCATACGTTTATTGGGCTGACGATGTTCTTTTGTACAATTTCTGAAGCATTTTTATGGAATCGTAGCCTCGTAGGAATTTAGTCTTGCAGCGTTAGTCCGGCGTATATAACGACAATTGGAAAGGAAATAATGGGTTCCCAACTATAGGTTTTGCTTCTAGACCTCTTTCTTAGTAACAGTTCTTTGAAATGAAAATCTTAAAACTTTTAATGAAAATTACCACGCTTTAAAAGTGCTTTCAAATGCCATTGAAAACTAGCTTTCAAATATTCAGTAGTTTGTCGATTTTTCGAAAATAGTTAGAATATAAATGGCAACCAGCGAGTACACTAGTATGGGCTTCGTCGGTGTTTAATTGTATATATTTAACAATTATTCCACGAAATCGAGTCGTACTAGTAGAGTAGCCAATCAGAGCGCGCGCTTGCTCATATCCAGTGGTTGTCTATATAATAAATATATATATATTTACTAATAATCTCTAATCTTATTTCAGCGCCTATGGAGTTCTCCTCTGGTACTTTCGTTATGATCGCTTCCAAGGAATACATGTGTAAATCCTTTGCCTTTAAAACTCCATTCAAGTCGGCCGATTTACCAAATCTTTGGGATGAAAATCTTAAAACTTTTAATGAAAATTACCACGCTTTAAAAGTGCAAATGCATTGAAAACTAGTCCAAACCGCAATCTTTAACGATGACAAGTCTTTCACCTACGAAGCCACGGTGAGCTGGATCGAGCAGATCACTGAGAATGGATTCACTGCGTGTATTGAGACGGCTGGACCTGTTCCTATAACTCGTACTGTCAAGCTGAATTGGATGGCCTACGCTGGCTCCCCTAAAGGTGGACTTGCTGGATCGTTCACGGTACCTCTGTTTACCACGGGAACTGAATGTGTTGATATCGATATACTTGGCAAGGTAAGTAATCCTGAACATGGAATTTCGTTTTTAAACAGTATAGTTTTTAGCAAAGTCGAGATATTTGCTCGACGTCATTTCCGGTTTGCTCGACGTCATTTCCGGTGTCGAGCGGAATTTTTATCAGCGGAATTGCGCAAGTTTTCAATAGAATACTCTCTGCGTGATAGAACATGGTGGCCTAGTTTTAACACCATTTGGTGCCAGATAATGAAATTCATGGACTCTTATCGGCTGATATTGAAACTCTGCAATTATACGCATAGTTTCCTAATATTTCAAGTTTATGAAAAGGTCAAATATGCAAAAATGGGTTGAAGAAATTACGTGAAACTGTGTTTTCTTTATGAAATACTGAAACTAAAATCGAGCAAAAATGCATGAAAATATATTTGCACAAAATCTAAATCTGCAATTTAATTAAAAGAAGCTGGCGAATTTATCGATACATCGTGACATCAAATGCGCCTCTCGAAGCAAAATTCGCAACAAGCTTTTCAAAACAGCATTTTTTTCCGAAGTGAATGAGTGGCAGTGTATTTCTCGATCGCCGTGACATTGTTTGTTCTTACCGTGACATTGTTTGTTCTTACCGTGACATTGTTTGTTCTTACCGTGACATTGTTTGTTCTTACCGTGACATTGTTTGTTCTTACCGTGACATTGTTTGTTCTTACCGTGACATTGTTTGTTCTTACCGTGACATTGTTTGTTCTCACCGTGACATTGTTTGTTCTCACCGTGAAATTGTTTGTTCTCACCGTGATAGAGTTTTGCCAGCGCACCCTACGTTTACGTGACAGCCGTTCATACTTCAAGCTTCAAGAACAACCACGACGCCTTGAGCGTATGGGCAGAAGGTGCGACTAAGTACTCGTTCAAGGCTTGTATGAGAGAAATGAAGAGCTTCGACGGCGTTCACGATAAAATCAAAATTGTAAGTAATGGCTAATACGTCTAATAGTAGACTGTACTGGTAATTATTAATGGCTATTTAACAATTAGACTACGAGTTCGAGATTTCTATGAGGCAATAGTCAACGAGGCACATAGCACCGAGTTAACTATCCTCATAGTAAATGAGAACGAGTAGTCTAATTGTTTTAGCATAAACCATCCAGTAGGTCAGTAGAAAATGACAGAAACAAGCAACAGACAATAATTCGTCGAGAAACTCCTGATACTTTTGCAAAACGCGACGACGAAGCCGCATTTAGTTAGATTACTCTAGCAATCTTTAAAGAGCTGTCCTGTAAATAGTTTTGCATCTCTTTCTCTCGCCTAGGATTGGCTTGTACTAGAGGGTGTACCAAACGGCTGGAGCATCCCCTTTGGAAAGGCTCACACCATGACCAACATTGCCAAACTTGACGTCAGTACACGTTACAGTTTCTGCGAGGTAAGTCAATTAGTTATAAACAGATTAACCAATCGCGAGCCGAGTAATGATTATTTATCCAACACAACCCAGTTGTTAAACTAATTCTGTCGAATAATAATAATCAATGAGAAATTCTTCATCGTAGGAAGACACTTAATTGGCTTTATTTAATTAACCAATCGCGTGTTGAGAAATATTGAATCATCCAATGGAAACGAAGCACTGGATGGAAACGAGGAATAATGATCGACTGCTCGACAATGGTGCAATTATTGGAGTGCATGTTACGTCATAGTCGCCATATCGGTTCCCGAATACAAAGTATTCCTCATCATGGCCGCTGCATCTTTGTTGTTTATTTCTCAAGGGATTTTCCGTCACGTGGTTGCACACCAAGAATTGCAGTTTAATTAATTAATTAAATTAATTGAAGTTTAATGTCTTGAACATCCAATTGACGAGTCTTTTCACTTTTGATCAACAGGATATTTCATTTTCCAAGAACTTCTACGCTCCTCCAATCATGATTACCACCGCGCTCCACAACTACGACAAATCCCGCCCCAACTCTATCCGTCCTGACTTCAACGCCTATACCGAGTGGATGGAGTCTGTGACTAATACCGGGTTCAAGGTCTGTATGAAGGATATCCAGCCTTTTGAAGGACACCATGATCCCATCGACATCGAGTACTTGGCTATTGGAGGTCAGTAGAATATAGTCCTAGAAATGACGACGTAATTAACCAAACTTCACATACGTGATTTTGGGACTCATAAAAAATCTGAGCCCCAGATGGGATTTAAACCCATGACCCTCTCGTTTGCCAGTAGCTCAGTGGTTAGAGCATCCGACTAGCGGTTAGAGCATCCGACTGGCTAACGGAGGGTCATGGGTTCAAATCCCATCTGGGGCTCAGATTTTTTATGAGTCTCAAAATCAAGTTTGGTTAACTTCAATTCACATTTATGATGACGTAATTTCCGGTCTTTTTCTTCTTCTGTGCATGGGACGTCGAGGAACCTCTTTATATGCGAATTGAAAGTAGATAATGAGATTCACAGACTATTGCTAGCTGATATGGAAAGCAAGCAATATTCGGCTGTCGACGCAAATCATTGACGGACAGTGTTTTGGGACAAAACAATAGTCCATTTCCGAGTTCCTTTTATATCTGTTTCAAAACGAGTCTACGTGCGAAACCTTTCATATGAAAATGAGTTTGATTTACATGAAAAAGGAAAATTCATTTGCATAAGAAGGGTTTCGCACGTAGACTCGTTTTGAAACAGATAAAAGGAATTCGGGAATGGACTATTGAATATTCTCTGGTTGGTAACACAAGTCGTGATCTCAATTTCTTCATCGTTGCCGAATTTCCGAATTGAAAAGCAACCATCCAAGCTGCATTTGATGACGTCATCCAACATAGCCGCCGCAGTTTTGATGATGCTTTGAAAAGTGATTCTAAGAGTTTTTACATTGCAGATCTCGATCCCTGTATTGGCGTCAAATGTGACTTCTATGCATATTGCAAGGCCTTTGGACCCAAAGACGCCAGGTGCGTGTGCCCAGAAACCTGCCCATCCTACCAAGACCAGAAATGCGGCGATGACAAAGTGACCTACAAGAACATATGCGAGCTTCAAAAGGCAATCTGTAACAAAAGGAAATATATCGGCGTCGTGCACGACGGCCCCTGCTTCAGTAAGTACACAGATTCAACTTTCTATCACGGGTTGACCACCAGGGGGATTTCCTTTTCTGAATCGAAAAGGGTACTGTCGACATTTAGCTACAGATTCACATTTGCTCCACGGGTCGACCATCGGGCCAGATCCCCTTTTTTTAATCGGGAAGGGTACTCGCGACATTTCCCACAAGCCACAGATTCACATTTGTACCAAGGGTTGACCATCGGGCCAGCCAGATCCCCATTTTTAATCGGGAAGGGTACTCGCGACATTTCCCACAAGTCACAGATTCCCATTTGTACTAAGGGTTGACCACCAAGGCGGAGCCTCTTTTAGGTAAGGGTACTCACGACACTGATTTCTCACAAGCCAAAAATTTCCTACCGTTCAGTTGGCCACAAGTACGAATCCAAGATTTGGGAAATTGAGGGATGCTTGATGCCACACGGGAAAGGGTCGAGCCCTTGAAGAACTATGTCCCAGGAAACATTTTGTTACTTTTTATGTAATTTACAATGGTATCCACGATGCTCCCCCTAAATCTGGACCAAGTTATATTCTAGTCTTTAACTAAAGTATTTATTTGCAGCATTTATTCTTCACCGTGGACGTGTCCTCCTCCACCTAGATGCAGCTGTTGTGCAATGCAAGACTGTTAATTTCAGTTCTCCCAACTTCCTTCCTAATCGCAAAGTCCACATCCAAGCTTCTGTTAACTACAACCACGCCAGTCCCAACGCAACCTATATCCACGACGCAGCCGTGGCCTGGACCGAGAAAATTACCACTTCGAATTTCATTGTGTGCGCGCTGAAAACTGGTAGAAACGACCGCGCGACACCTGACAACGGGCGCACTTTCGTCGATTATATTGCCTATCAGGGAGCCCCCTTGGGAGCTGTTGCTGGTGAAGAAGTGATCAACAAGTGGTGGGATGGTACGACTTGTAAAAAGGTTTCACTACCAGAGGTAGGATAATTTCTTTTCATTTTCAAGCAAATGTCCTTGTAGTTCTGAAACCCTTATGTTGCAGTGCTGAATTATCAATGTTAGCTTGTTTGGGATTCTCGTCCTGAATGTTATTTAATCCTGTCTTTGTGGACTACTTTTCGACAAACTTAGCTTGATTTCCTCAGATCTTGCGTCGGTGGAATGCTTTATCCAAAGTAAATTTCCATTGCATACACATTGGTAAAACAAAGTTTTTCAAACTATACAGAACCCAGAGAGCACTCTTCTGATATCCTTGTAACAAAATATATAACTGTATCTTCTCAGGGAAAATTCGCCGGAAAACCCAACATCATCGCTGCTGCTCAACATGGAGTCTTGGGCCAAAAGCACGACGCTGCGACCACGTGGGTCGAGGACGTCACCAACACGACTTTCAGAGTCTGCCTTCGTGAGTTGCAAAACTTTGACGGACTTCACCAGAATGTGAAAGTGGTAAAAACAATGTCTCTTATAAATTACTATCGCTCGATATGCTTAGTTTTGAGACTCAAAATCACCATTAAAATATCGACGTACCAAATATGGAATTTCGTTTCCAAATAAGGAAATAGCAGAAATGAGGTCACTTTTCCAAGAAATTGCTTGGTATGGACTAGTTCTAAGAAAGACAAATTATCTCTTGCAGTTATTTATCAATAGACCTCTTTAGCTTGTATGCAAATTGCCCATTTCAGATCATGTGATGTAAACATGATATTCTCTGGCGAATTGTTCCTTTATATTTCTGAAATTTATTCGTTCATATTGAAAGGATTAATTCTCCAGAGAACACCATGTTTACATCATGTGATCTGAAATGGGCAATTTACATACGAAGCTAAAGAGGTCTATTACGATCTAGTCTCTCACTTATTTCTAGTTGCTTTCAAAATCTGAAAATATATAATTCCAAATACAAAATTTACATTATCTGAATTCAAGCAATAAATTAATATGTATTTTTATCACATTAGAACTGGATGGCTTACGTGACCCTGCCAGCCAAACTCTCTACCGAACGTCACTTGATTTCGTTCCCAAACGATTACCTTCCACCAGCCAACGATAATAACGCATTCTGCAAGGTATGTAGTCAGTGTCAATAGAAATATGAGTGCGGTTTGATTTTGACAATCATTTACTGATATTTGAGACGGGAAGATGGGATCCCAGAGAATCGTGTGCATTGCTGCAAAGAAATTGTCCATCAATTTCCTGAATCTAGACAGAGATGCAACCAACTTTGAATGTTTCGTATGCATGACAAATTCAGTTTAATGATTCCTTGGAATTCTGTGCTTTTAGGTGGCCAAAAATTAATATGACTATCTACTTCTATATATCTGTTGCAAAAATATGTTATCGGGAAAGCACTTGGGCCCACGCAACCGACTGAAATGAGACATCGAAATTTCATTAAGAAATAATTCGTACTCTTTGTCGTACTGATCGTGATCTGTGGCTCTGCCAACTAATACACAGTCATTCTCAAAGAGGTTGTCCAGATGAAAAGACTACAATACTACCTTATAGTCACGTGATTTATTATGTATTCAATTTCCTCGCCGTGGAATTTCAATTTGAGATGCAAATGTACACGTCATTGTGAGAACTGAATGTAATGGCGCTGGTATCAACTCGCAGTTCCGCGCGCAGAAATCGAAAACCTAATGAATCGCGTGACTTTATTGTAGTACTGTAGTCTTTTCATCTGGACAACCTTTTTGAGAATGACTGTATATGTGTTTGAAATGAAGTGGACTTAATTAAACACGGCTTCTTTGTGTGTAGAAAACGAGGCACAATTCGCTACCCATTACCCTTGTGCTCTTCCAGAGTTGTGGTATGACTACGCCTTTTTTGAAACTGCTCAGTGCATGTGTACATTTAGGCGCCTCCCTTCATGCCTCGACGAAACTGAAAACATTCCTGCAAAGAATCAGTATTGGGTTCTCTTTTCATCCCCTAAACGTTTGACTCGATTTGCATTTGTTTTGCAGAACATTGCTTTCTCCAAAACCTATACTGCTGCTCCTACCGTGATAGTTACTCCAGGGCATTCGACTGGCGTCGGTAACATAATGCCTGACTACAACAGTATTGCAGCTTGGGTCGAGGTGAGATTAAAAACGTAACATTGCACTCGGAGTTTTCTTACTTCTTACTGAAAACTACAAAACAAACCGCTATATTTCACTAATTTATTTCTTGCAGCACATCGGAAAAAAGTCAGCTCGCATTTGCATCAAAGAACTACATAGCCCCAATGGATACGATCCCGTCCAATTAACGTGTCTCATCATAGGTAAATATTACATGTTGCCACAATCCTTTGCGAGCGTAAACCACTTCACCTCGTAGAAACTTTAGAACAGATCTGAACGTGACGCTGTTACTTGCTTTATTTTTGTGAACTTGTCGGAACATTTGTAAATGTGAGCACTGATTTGGGTTCGCAAAGGATTACTGGGTAAAATATACAGCCGCCATCTTTTTTTGTGCAGTGGGTTCAGTAGGAAAATAAAGCGCAACGGAAATGGAAATACCACGTGAAATGTTCAGTGTTCAGTGTTTTTTTTTAAATATAGCTTAAAATACTAACCCAAGTCGTATTTCATTCTTCCCAAGGCACCTAACTCTAAAGGATGGTATTCCAGACTACGTGAACTTCCGCTGACCACTACAGGATCTGCCCATGGATATGACGAATCATAGTTTCTATAGTAACAGAGTATTATTATTATTATTATAATCATAAATTTGTAACTGAAAAAGTATTGGTATATTGACGATAATTAAAAAGTTTTACGGCTATTTCTGCTTATTGATTTGTATTTTAAAGTGAGGGGCTGATTTATGTGGGTTGCTGGCAAGGTCTTCGTGTAGCTGGACAAATTCTGTTGGCTATTGACCACCAGGGGGATTTCCTTTTCTGAATCGAAAAGGGTACTGTCGACATTTAGCTACAGATTCGCATTTGCTCCACGGGATGTAAAAACCGCAATACATAGACTTTTCAGTGCAGCTACACGAAGACATGACCGGGTTGTTCTACGGACACCGGCTGTTGTAGACCACATTTAACAGCTGGTGGGACGTGGAGCTGATGACGCAAATCACAGACGGCGAAAAAAGGTCGTTTCTAATTTATTCTTGGGCTAAGATCACGCATCTTAATATGTCTACATCGTTGTATTAACATGATGGGGTTTCTGAGAGTATAACGCTAAAAATCGATTTTGAGACTTTGAAATACCTACGACCAATGTACACTGATTATTAGCTCATCTGTGACTAGGGACTAGCAGACCAACCAACCGTGTTCTATGAGTTCATTTACCGGGAAACGTGTTCGATGTCTCGGTCGCCACTTTTTGACAACTTCATGAAACGCAACACCCAAGCAGGGACGTAGTTGTCATGCCATGTCTTGACATGCTTCACAATCTGAATTTCGATTTTACTTATTCATTTTCTATGGTCATTGTGGCTACGATCCTCGTCAATCCAAGAAAAACAAGCAAAGCAAAGCAATGTTTCTTACTGTGATTCGTAGTTTTTATTCAGTAGCGAAAAAATTAACTTAAACAAACCAACGATTTATATTTATATTTTCAGTTAACTTTTATATAAAAAAATGAACAAATAAATAAAAAAAAAAAAAAAAAAACATCGATTTTTTTTCCTGTTCTGCAATTTCTAATCTTTTCCCCTGACAGTTCAAAATAAATGAGCTACAGCCTTTTAGCCCATCGGCTTCAGATGTGTATCTCGGGTACTCTGTTAATAATTCATGGGACAGTTATCTGAGACTCCCGCTGGCGTAGTCGGTTAAGTAAAATACATTAAAAAACAAAAGCATGTTTTAAATATAAATAATAGCTGTTAACTTGACATTATAATTTAAAAAATGAAGAAAATCAGCTTAAACTTCATACTGATGGTTGAAGTGAATATCAGAAGAATTTGAAGTGATTTGATAAAGAAATGTGGTCAATGCGTGGATCAAAATCTGGGTTTAAAAATGCACATTTCGCCAACAATACCTATCATGAAGGACAACTAAAACGCACGTCTGAAGTTAAAAATACATTCAATAATGTATTTATAGTCGTTCAATAGTTGTGTTAAAAGGTACACATTTTTAATATCCATTTGAAGGCTATTTAGTGGTTGAAAAAAATTAATATTTGTCTTTGAGCTTTTTATGTGTCATCCATCCCACTCAACTGGTCCTATACGCATGCGCATCGAGATCGTATCGCCAAATATACAGAGATATAAACGAACTGGATCAGAACTCATCAACACACACCTACTTCGTCCTAGTGCAAGCTGTTCAAGCAACGTTCGCGACAAAAACAGGTAATTTCACAGCAATTAATTTTTCTACCGATTTTTGTCATCCGTTAACTGTGGAACTTTGGGATCCAAACTTGAGGTCATTATTTAGTCTGATAGTCTTTGCTTGGTTTCAAAGTCGGAATTTGGGAGTGTCTGCTTCAAATTTAACGTTACGATCAATCGCAATACTCGTGTAGTTTCTTCAAAGGTTTTCAAAAACATGACATTTTTGGCTTGAATATTTACTGACTGATCAGTTGATTCATGTTCATATTTTGAAAGGGGAAAAATTCTTCTGTCTGTCGGTGCTATTTCCAAAATTATGCCAGCACAGTTATTCATACTGTTACATATAGAATTTGGGTTTATGTTACTATCAAAACAAAAGATGATATGGACATACAGTAATATTGTGTTGCCAATATGGACGCCTATTTGGTTCGAGTTTGCTCCAAATGATCATCGATCATTTGATTCCCAAATTACATTTTTTGTCAGTTTTTACAAACTATTTACAAACTATTTTTTAAAAGAATCGAGTGGTCACTTCGACTTCAAGTTGATTGCCAATTTGGAACAGAACTGAACATATTTTGAATTCCGTGTAAATTATAAGATGGGAAAATGAATTTAGGAGGTGAACTCGAGTTGCTTTATTTTCCGTTCACCTTTTGCGGTTGATATGATCAAATCAAGCACATCTGATTTATACTTTTAATCCATTAATCCCTACAAGATCAATTACTAATCATAAATATTCCCACGCTAACACTGAAAACGAAACCGAGCGCTCTTCAAACCTTGGAAATTCCGTTGGAAATTCGTTGGAAATTCATTGGAAATTCGTTGGAAATTCATTGGAAATTCGCGGGAAATTGGTTGGAAATTGGTTGGAAATTCATTGGAAACTCGTTGGAAATTCGTTAGAAATTCGCGGGAAATTCGTGGGGAATTCGTTTGGAAATTCGTTGGAAATTCTTTGGAAATTCGTTGGAAATTCATTGGAAATTCGTTAGAAATTCGCTGGAAATGTCCAAAAACTTGAAAATAATTCCCAACGAATTTCCAAGGTTCGAAGAGAGGGCAATGCATATGTGTCCAGAGTATCTCCCTCGCATTCCACGCTACAGAACGCTCTAATGTTGGAGAACAATGTATTACTGGGACCAAATAGTTTCTATGGATTTATTTAGCTATTTGCATAGGGTGTATACTCTTTCGCAGCCGTCAGTTCCTTTGTCGTCACGCAACGTCATTGCATTGCGTGACGGTAGAAGGAAACAGCTACGAAGGAGACTGCCACTGCAGCGAGGGGACTGGAAGATAGGCGCACGTGACAAGAAATCCCACATACACACTGCCTCATTTTTGGCGATCATGGTTTTGTCCAAGATTTATCACAAATATTTCCAAAAACATTGAACCTACAATAATACTTTATCTTACATTTTCGTAGTGTGCCATGTTAATATTTTGATTGTATTTCTTTACCGTGGCAGCTACCATGACGTCCGTCCGTGTTCTTTTGGCTTTGTTTATTTGTATGGCCGCTGTGCAGATTTCTATGCAAGAAAAAGATGATAATTTGCTGGAGAAGAGAAAGGCGCTTCTAAGCTTCGTTGAGAGTAAGAAGGATATATTTATGTACGCATGAGCATAGACCGAATGCAATAATGGCGTCCAATTTCCATTGTTCTGGACTGACTAGCCTCGTGTTCATGTGGAAACACAAAAGCATTTTCACCTGTATGAGAGGCTAGTCAGTCCAGAACAATGGCAATTGAAATTGGACGCCATTATTGTATTCGGTCTATGGTGCCCCAGAACTTTCGTGGCTGTTATAAATACAAATGTGGCCCTTATTCATTGTCTGGCGATCGCTTACAAGAAGAATAAGTATATTTCATAGACCTTTTTATCGATATGGCGGCCATTTTGGATTCTATTGTTTTGGCTAAAACATTATGGGATGCTCAGGGTGCAAATGGCCAAAAACTGAAACTGTTCAGTGTGGAGTCGCGTCAATATATTATTTTTCTATTTCACTCTAACCATAGTGTTGTATGACTTACTATCTACATGTGTTGTGTATTGTTGTATAATTTTGTACAAATTAATTGCTTTTAATTAAGTTTTCGTAGTTTTTCATGGCCAAATGGTTACTAGCTTGCACCCTGGGCATCCCATAATTCAATATGGCCGCCGTATCGGAAAAAAGGTCTATTGAAATTAAAAAGGCATTTTTGTCAAAAGAGATGATTTCAAAATTTGCTCGGTCGAACCTCTTGTAAGCGACCACCCTTGTTGTCGTGTGATTGTTAACAATCATAATAATAATAATTACGGAAGGTGGCGGTCGCATACAACATAAGTGCTTGACCGCGAATTCAAGAAGAGGCTGCAAAGGTTTCGTGGTTATTAAAGATTAGCATAGTAACATAATTATAGGGACCGCATTCCATCATGGAACCACATGGTTCTTAGTCGCCATCTTGAATAAAGCTGTTGTCAATTTACTCTGTCTTCACTAAATCCTCGGATTATACAATTGGTTTTCTTATTTCGACTTAGTTTATTAGGAATATTTTATCATACAGCCCTTTGCAAAAATTATGTAAATCAAATATATCAGTATATCCATATATCGGGTGCATTATGGGTAATATTATTTTAGGATTTTTCCACAAAATATGCAGAAGAGACTTACAAACAACAAACTAGAAACTAAATTACATAACATTCTAGAGTTTCACCAATGTTGCTTGCGTGAAACATCATTTAGAGGACTTTTTCAATTACCCATAATGCACCTGATATATGGATATATAGAGGATATTACATGGGCGCGCGGAGATACGAATTTGATCTTCGAGTGTTGATGATATCTCTCACGAGTGAGCGCAGCGAACGAGTGAGAGATATTCAACACGAGAAGATAAAATTCGTATCTCCAAGCGACCATGTAATATTCTGTTTATTATATAATTATCGATGAAACATTTTTTTTTTTTGAAATAATTTTTACTTTACGATATGATATCTTCACATGTGAAGATAACATGTTATCTTCACGTGTGAAGATATCAATTTTTCGAAGGAGAGAAATATAGATATTTCATCGATAATTATATAATAAACTCAGTGATATACTTGATTTACAGAATTTTTGCAAAGGGCTGTATTTAATCTTAAATGTTTTCTCATTTCTATCGACAATAGTCTAATATTTTTATTATAGTTTAAAGAAACGGAGCTGATGAGGTATTTTCAGACGATGTGGAGTCGATGGTAAGCAACAAGAAAGCAATACTCGTCTAACAAAACGCAGAGGAAAAAAAAGATCCAAGAAAGCGAGTTCACCAGATCAGAATGGGTCAGGTCAGGTCAGGTGTAGCTGCAAAAGTCCTGGCTATTGTTCTATTGTCGTTCATATATGTATTGTTTTTACATCAAGAACAATAGCCAGGACAATTTGTGCAGCTACACGAAGACCGTACCTTAGAATGACTTCACTCCAATGGTGTCACTCCAACACTCCAAAAATTGTACTGAGGGGGATATACACATTATTTTCGTGAGTAGAATGGAATTGAAGGTCGTTTTGGGGAGGTGCTCGCTTACAAGGGGTTTGGCTAAGAAACTAGGAAACACAGGAGCTCGAAAGTGGTAGCTTCGGATGTGGTCATTCAGGGGCTGTATTTTTACAAGGGGTTTGGCTAAGAAACTAGGAAACACAGGAGCTCGAAAGTGGTAGCTTCGGATGTGGTCATTCAGGGGCTGTATTTTTACAAGGGGTTTGGCTAAGAAACTAGGAAACACATGTACAGGAGCTCGAAAGTGGCAGCTTAGGATGTGGTCATTCAGGGGCTGTATTTTTACAACGGGTTTGGCTAAGAAATTAGGAAACACAGGAGTTCGAAAGTGGTAGTTTCGGATGTGGTCATTCAGGGGCTGTGTTTTAAATGTGCCCTTTTTCTCTCTCAAGAATTAAAGTCAGCCCTCGAACATAAAAGTCAAATAAAACGAGAGAAGGAGGTCCAAGAGGAACTAAAGCGAGAGCAGGAACAAGCCCAGTGGAAACGAGAAAAACAAGAAATACAAAAGCAACAACAGGAATTGGACGACCTGAGACGAGAAGCAGAACGTGAACGAAAACTAAAACGTGAGCAAGTAAAAAGAAAGGAGTTTAAAACAGTCGAGAAAGACGAGCTGGAGAAACTCGCTGATGATCTCGCAAAGGCCACAGAAGACGAAGATGAAGGAATCTTGAAGAGAAGCCAAGCAGCGGATAATAAGAAAAGAGTCTGCGCAAACAGACTCAAGGCGGGAAAATGCCAGTTGTTGAGATGGTTTGGGAAGAGCTGCAACGAAAATAAAATGAGAAGAGACTGTAGAGCATCGTGTGGTCGATGCTGAGACAAAACAGGTACGTATGGAAGGGTGGTCATAGTAAAGGGTTCTGGGGGTTGTGATCGTGAAGGATTCTGGGATTGTACTCGTGAAGAATGCTGGGAGTAGTATCGTGAAGGATTCTGGGAGTAGTATTTTGGTATTTCTATCGTGAGGGAATCCGAATATGGTGTATGATTTTTGGGAGCAATACTGATCGTGAGGGATTCTGGCATAGTTTCGTGAAGGATTCTGGTAGTGGTATCCCGATGGATTCTGGTAGTGGTATCGTGAGGGATTCTGGCATAGTTTCGTGAAGGATTCGGTAGTGGTAGTGATTCTGGGGAGTGGTATCCCGATGGATTCTGGTAGTGGTATCGTGAGGGATTCTGGTAGTTTCGTGAAGGATTAGTATCGCGAGGGATTCTGGGAGTAGTTTCATGAAGGATTCGGGTATCGTTTCTGGTAGTGGTATCGTGAGGGATTCTGGCATAGTTTCGTGAAGGATTCTGGTAGTGGTATCCCGATGGATTCTGGTAGTGGTATCGTGAGGGATTCTGGTAGTTTCGTGAAGGATTCTGGGAGTAGTTTCATGAAGGATTCTGGTAGTGGTATCGTGAGTGAATCTGGGAGTAGTTTCGTGAAGGATTCTGGGAGTAGCTTCATGAAGGATTCTAGTAGTGTTATCGCGAGGGATTCTGGGAGTAGTTTCATGAAGGATTCTAGTAGTGTTATCGCGAGGGATTCTGGGAGTAGTTTCGTGAAGGATTCTGGGAGTAGTTTCATGAAGGATTCTGGTAGTGGTATCCCGATGGATTCTGGGAGTAATATCGCGAAGGATGCTGGGAGTATTATCGCGAAGGGTTCTGTGAGAAATACTCGTAAGAATTCTGAGTATAGTGTGTAGAAGTAGTGCCGTGGTGGATTATGGGAGTAGTATCGAAAAGGATGCTGGGAGCACAATCATTTGGCGCCAAATAGACCGATCTTGATTAGCTACAGCACTAATGGCTAAACGTGTTAAGTGTCCCGAGAGAGACTGCCTTGTATCACATAAAACGTCATTGTATTTGTCAAAAACTAAATGCACTCTGCTACTTTATCTCTTTTTTTCCTAGATTAGAAGCATCGAACATCAAATCAACAATCTCTATTGTTGAATATAGTATTAATGTTTTAAAACTGTAATGAACTAAGAATGTATGGCAACTGACCATTCATTGACGACATATTACTCAATGTAGCCTAATGAAACAACACATTTCGCCTTCATCCTCCTTCGAACGCAACCCCCTTTTCTTTCGTGGTCTTCCTGTGCCGGAGGAAGACTGGTAGGTAGAAAAATTAACAAGAAAGTGACATGATGAAATCGAAATCACGTTTTCCTCCTACCTAGTCCACCTCCATTTCTTTTACACACAGGAACTCCACATAAGGGAAATTTTGGAGTTGTTAGCGGAGGAATCATTCTTCAGATATTTCTATAAAAAAGCTATGAAACTTCAAATGCCTATCTATAGGAACCCAAAAGTATCGTGGGCTCAAACATTGCAACATTGCGTGCTATATATATATATATATATAAAATATGATGTATGTCCACCTCTGAACTTGATCATGTGCGATCATACTTCTGTTGGCCCTTTGCAGCTCACAGTCAGGTGCCGATATAACCCTTGAATAACGGCTGAACTGAGCCTACGATCACATGAGATTGGCTCTGTTGGGATGCAAACAAACTAAAAACCCGTTGTTTTAGTGAGATCGACTGAGGGTTTAAAAATTGCATTTCAAACACGTGATTGTAATCCTACAAAGGGCCAATTGCGGAGGTGGAGGTGCCGTCGTATTGCACACAGATAGACGTAGCAAAGACGGCGCGACGTGAGAACCATTTGGTCATTGCGTGACTATACCACGCGCCGTCCTCTTTCACGTCGCGTCTGCTAAATCTGACGACGCGACGTGAAAGACAACGGCGCACGCACTGACGTTTCAAAATGACGGTTGACGATTGCTGTTTTGTCATCGTGAACTTGCGTGACGTTGTCACGGTAATCGCGCATATGACAGTGTGTGACATATTCGTCATCTCACGTCCCGTGTTCGCGTCGCGTTTGTTAAATCGACCTAATGTTGCATCGTATGTATATCTGTGAATGAATGAACGTTTGTAAGGCACTTTGCTATTAGTAAATGCTCCCGGAGCATTCTGCCCTATACAAGCATCAAGAGTTCCAGACTTCCGGTACGCACGCAATGCATTATGAGATTATTACAAAGGAAAAGTGAGCACCATTTCTAGACACAGGGAGCCCAAGCTATGTTTTTGCTCACTTGGTGCTCACTTTTCCTTTGTAATAATCTCACAATGCATTGCGCGCGTACCGGAAGTCTGGAACTCTTGATGTTTGTATGCCAATAAAATGTAAAATAATCTCAGGATAATTTTGAGAAAATCTTTATCTTCAAATCCCTAATTGTGTCATTTACGTGGTCATATTGAAACTGTCAGTCCTATTGGTCAGCGGTTTATGGCAGGTAGAGCCTAGGTACTTCATATATGGTACATTTTTATTAGTTATGCCTCGTTCTCTCAAATGGTACATTTTTATTATGTATGCGTCGTTCTATCATATTTATATCGTATTTTAACATCTCATAGTACGCAAAACATTAAGAATATACTTAAAAATACGGATTATTGTATATAGACAATGTACTATGGTCCACCATATTGTACCATATATGAAGTACCTACCAGGTAGAGGTTATTTGCCGGAATCACTTGTAAAGCTGGTCTTTGGTGTCTACGAAGAATAATGCTATCTGGTGTTAACCGCTGACCAGTGGCGAATCCAGTGATATCTTGTTCTATATATTCACGTGTAGGTTACGGTTTAACAATGCGGCAACTACCAACAATTAACAGTACTATCTAAATTAAATATAGTTGAAATATTATTGTATTGAAGCTGATTGATATCAATAAAATGCATGACTGCCGTTCAATTTTGTTTGTCCAGCTCCTAGAAATAGACCAATTAATTAATTAATTAATTAATTAACAAAGAAGGAATTACAGGCTCTGTTAAATATAGGGACGCGACGTTAAGCAATGTTTCATATTATAGATAATAACAGCAAGCATTTAGTTTGTGCCGTGCTAGTAAGCATAAGCACAAGTACAAGAGGCCTTGTGTCACCATGAAAACGGGCCTGACGCAAGCATAAGCGCAAGTACAAGAGGCCTTCTGTCACTGTGAAAACGGGCCTGACGCAAGCATAAGCACAAGTACAAGAGGCCTTCTGTTACTGTGAAAACGAGCCTGACGCAAGCATAAGCGCAAGAGGCCTTCTGTCACTGTGAAAACGGGCCTGACGCAAGCATAACCGCAAGAGGCCTTCTGTCACTGTGAAAACGGGCCTAACGCAAGCATAAGTGCAAGTACAAGAGGCCCTGTGTCGGCCATGAAAACGGGCCTGACGCAAGCATAAGCGCAAGTACAAGAGGCCTTCTGTCACTGTGAAAACGGGCCTGACGCAAGCATAACCGCAAGTACAAGAGGCCTTCTATCGCTTTGAAAACGGGCCTGACGCAAGCATAAGCGCAAGTACAAGAGGCCTTCTGTCGCTGTGAAAACGGGCCTGACGCAAGCATAAGCACAAGTACAAGAGGTCTTGTGTCACTGTGAAAACGGGTCTGACGCAAGCATAAGCGCAAGAGGCCTTCTGTCGCTGTGAAAATGGGCCTGACGCAAGCATAAGCGCAAGTACAAGAGGCCATCTGTCACTGTGAAAACGGGCCTGACGCAAGCATAAGCGCAAGAGGCCTTCTGTCGCTGTGAAAACAGGCCTGACGCAAGCATAAGCGCAAGTACAAGAGGTCTTCTGTCACTGTGAAAACGGGCCTGACGCAAGCATAAGCATAAGCGCAAGAGGCCTTCTGTCACTGTGAAAACGGGCCTGACGCAAGCATAAGCGCAAGAGGCCTTCTGTCACTGTGAAAACGGACCTGACGCAAGCATAAGCGCAAGAGGCCTTCTGTCACTGTGAAAACGGGCCTGACGCAAGCATAAGCGCAAGAGGCCTTCTGTCACTGTGAAAACGGGCCTGACGCAAGCATAAGCGCAGGGATTAATTTATTCCTCATTTTCCTGTGCTTGTGATTGTACTTGTGCCGAAGTGAAAACCAGACTTTTGAGCCCCGTTCCAACGCGCGCGTGTTCGTCTTTGGACGTTGCGTTCCGTTTTCACTGAAAATGATATCGTCGCCGTGTGTGGCCAGAAAACGCGTCATTACTGTGCTTTCAAGTGAGGGGTTTCATTTAGTCCTCCCACAGCTATACAGCTATTAAGTAATACTTTTAGTTTCAAGTTATTTATGCACCGCTCTACTCCTTGACGAAAGACGCATTTGCTCGAGCCTCAATCCAGAGAATAACCTGATGAGTTAAAACAAATTATTCTTCAATATTATCAAAGGGTTCAATTGGCAGAATAGCAATATTAAAAGTGATGTCGGTAACTGATAATAAAAACAGTAATAATACCCATAATGATAATAATCCTAATAAGTTACGCTTGACACTCCTGCATGGTATACCAAATCACGTGACTAAGCATGACGTCATATGGTCACTTATCAAAGAGGTTCACTTGACAGAATAGCAATATTAATTAATAATGTCGGTGACTGATAATAAGTACAGTATTAATACCCATAATGATAATAACCCTAATAAGCTACGCTTGACGCTTCTGGAATACCTAACAACTTGTCAAATGAACCACGCAAAATTCCCAATTAGCTATGGACAGAAAGTATTACAAAAAAGCAACTGAGTGACAGAGATTGTGGCGTTAATTTTTAAAGAAGGCAGGTTAAGCTTCCTTGAAGATTATTAAATATTAAAGTAAACATTCTTAGCGCTTTGAACTAAATAAATAAATGAAAACTACCACACACATAGCGTGGTATTATCGTCTACTTGGTTGTGTATACACAGGCAGGAAATGGTGGGCCGCCATTTTGAACTGAGTCGATTTTTGAGTAGTTTTGCTCGTCTTCTGATGTGTCAATAAAATTTATCAAATTTATGAATCATTAGAAGAAAAAAAAGGTTTTGCTCGTAAATTAAACGTAACCTGTCTATGGGGAAAACAATTCCACTACATAGATCCACAGTTTTATATAAGACAGTCCGTCCAACGTAACGATTCAAGACTTCTAGTTAGTTCTGTTACAGTTATCCATTTGCGGTTTCTGATTGAAGGTTTGGTTGAAGGTTAACCAAATTAAACACAGCAAGAATGCGTTTGTTTTAGAGCGAGAGAACACGACTCCTATATTTACCACACACAACGGCAAGCTTAAATATAACATTCAAAGTCAAATCCAAACGTTTTGATTAAGTTTTACTTTGAATAATCGAAGAATGAAAAACAAATGAGTCTTACATTATTTGAGAGCAAAGTCGCATTTTCAACTTAATATGTACCTAATGCTCTGCCTCTTTAAGATAATTAAATACGAACAAAATTGATCTTTTAATACAACTGTAGTGTGATTGACTTCTCATAATAGATAATTACTCTTTGAATGGACTTAGTTACTTGAGTCAAAGAGGATTGATTCATCGATTTTCGTTTTATTTAATCGTGTTCTTCAAACCCCTCATTAAATAGACTCTGTTCCCGGAAATATTATTAGTATTTTCTTGTGGTTACAAGCTCGTACAGTTACGTGAGAAAGGTCTCGCCTGCACTCAAACGTTCTCAGTTTTACACACACATGTACGTTTTCGAATCGTTTCAACCCCGTCAACCTTGGAAAGAGTTTTCGAAAAACTCGGAATCGGAACGGAATCGTTTATGTGAAGATGCCTGGAATTCCAGAACGGAGACAAACAGAATTGCTTGACACAAAATCTATAGCTTCCCGAAACGTCTTTTGTCAGTATTTTTTAATACATTTTTCGGTCCTGAAACCATTATCGCGGGGAGTTTTGACAAATGCATACCAGATCTTAACGTGGGACGATATGCCGTCATACTGCTAGAGTATAAAGACTTCAAAATGGTTTAATGAAATGTGCGAGTGTGTTAAAAATGAACCTTAATTTGCGGTGAGGACGTAGGCTCTTGTCTTGTGTTTTTGCTCAGTTTAATAACATACAAATCATAATTTATTGATTCTACTGGAGTCGCTTCTTCAAAATACAGTTAATTACTCTTCAATACCTCAACTTTCCTGAAGGAGGTTTCTGGATCAGTTCTCCACCCAGTTTGTATACGTTCAATATTTCTCCTTTCTGTCGCAAAATAAACTGTTGTCATTCACAATACTACCTATTAACTTTATATGAGTCGATGTTTTATTTATAATCTTAAGCCCATTTTAGTCTCTCAGATGGACTTTCTGCGTTAGTTAAGTTCAGCTCACTATGTTTACACTTGTTTTCTTTCTTTCACTCTGGTAGGATCTGTGTTGACTTCAGTTGAAGTCACAAATCAATGACACCTATATATTAACTTGATAAAGGTCCAAATTTAAAACAAGGTCCACATTTATGCCATTATTTCATGGGTATCTCCCTTAGCTTTTTGACAGATTGTCTACTACTCGAAAATCGTCCAAACTTCAACTTGAATTTTTTGGGTAATTGCACCATACTTTTCTTGGGAACATAAGCAGTTTTCAAGTTTTGAAAATGTATGTGGATGCATTGTTCGGAGTGATAGGCTATTTCCATATTAACCAAGTATAGATGCACCTGTTTGCTCAACGAAAGCCACTGGGAATATATTGAAAATAACAACAAAATATATTAAAGTGGCGACCACTGTAGACATCGGCGCGGGAAAATACAGATAAGGCGCACTGGCCTGCAGCTACGTTCGAGATATGCGAGTTAATCTTCTAGCGTGGCGTTCCCGTTTTGAGATCCTCTTTACGCTTTTGTGGGCCCGAAACCCCATTTGAAAGGCACCCTAATGTTCCATGGTGAGACGTCGAAAGCTATTTAGCTCATTACTTGAACGTAATTGGAATAGCCATTCAATTCTTTGAAAACTGCCATCCTGAGGTATTAATATTTGATGTCCTTAGCGTAACAGAAAGTCTGGTGGCTGAGTAAGATCATTATTCGCTGTCGACAGAGGTTCAAGCACGGTGTAGAAAACCCAACGTTAAGGTAAGACGAAATACTACTAGAAATAACACACGTCTCTTCATTAGTATTAACTTTGTTGATAAGAAATAAGATAGCGATGGATTAAGAGTAGCTAGTGCTATATGCTTTCAGACTCAATTTACTCAAAAATATCTGAGAACTAAGAAATACAACAAAGTTTACTGATCAAATTCGAAGATCTCATAATAAAATTATGCTACAAATTCACCAAATGTTCTTTCATATCTAGAAATCGTCAAAAAAACAGTTTTTTTTTAAAATTAAAAATTCCATTCAATTTTCGAAATCTATTGCGTTGTTTATTTCTGAATTTCAAATTCAATCTAAACTTAAAGACACTGAGAATTCAGATACAAGGAAACTTTTTTTTTTAAATCCAATCAACGTTTATTTTTGTTTCTACCGCATTATATTCTCTTTTTTGTATACACTATGTGCACGGTATTTTACATTATTAGATACATTATATGATACATTATTAGATACAAGGAAACTAGTAGCATGTCATTAGCGCGGGATTGTAAGATTATTTCTAAGACCATGTTTCTAATCCATCATTAAAGTGTATTTATGACAAGAAGGTGCATAAAAAATAACTGGTTTTTACTTTAAATTTATTTTGAGTCGGAAAACTTGATCTTTCTATGACATATGTAAGAGTACCTCTTATTGGGAAAGTTAGGAGGGATGTTACAATCAAGTGATTGTGAGAACTAGAATGAACAAGGTTGCGGCATAACATTACTACTTAGCGACTCTCATCAGCGTTTCTTAAGAGCTGGGCACATTATGTTTGAATAATGACGGTCAAGATGTGCCCTTCTTGAGTTTTCAATTTGAAATAAAAAGACACCAGTTATAAAATATTTATGCCATATTTGAGCCAGGCTTTGTGAAGCATGATCGATAGCTCGCCATGGAAGAATATAAAGAGAAAATAACCTTGTCAAATTCAATAACGAACTGGACGAAAATTAGTTAGAGTCCATTCATCGTGATGGATGGATTGTTGATGTTATTATCATGAGAAATGGTTATGTAAACAAACTCCGACTAAAACGATAAGATAATGCCAGAAACATAACAATAAATAGCTAATAATTGGATTCTCAGTCTCAAATATAATGTGTTTTTAAAGCAATTTCCAAACAGTAACATTAAAGTGTTCATTTGAAGAAATGGATAGCTATTTTGAAAGCAAATGAAATGAAATAAAATAGATGAAGTTATGAATACAAAAAAACATAGCGTCGAATAGGATAGCAAACGAAAGATACGATCGTCAGAAAATGAGTAATATTTAAAATACGTTCAAGAGCACATTAAAGCTTTATGAGCAAGGTTTTTTCTTAAACAAACAAAATGGGTTTGAGTATATAAAGAAAGTTCAGACCTTTAATACCGGAAAAGGTATCTAAAACACATGAGGAAAAATTAAAAAGAAGAAAAAAAATGTAAGGGAAGTGAAAGAGAATGACTAGTGAATACTAAACGGCAATTAGTAGGAAGAGCATTTAAGAGCATTTACTATGGAAGGGCATTTACTGGTAAAGAGCTTTTATTTAGTTTAATACTTCCAACCCATTAGACATAACAACACAGTTTTGTGGAGTAATGGGGAATGGGAATTAGGTCTCCATCTGCTGCCGCAGATCCATGCTCCACGCATAATTGGCATACTGGTCAGTGCATGACAAAGAGAGGTGATAATCCTCTCTCCAGTGATATCCCTCGGGTCGCCGGGGTGTAACTCACATACTACCCCTACCGATGATAATCCCCTGGGTCGCTGAGGCCTCTCTCCAGTGATATCCCTCGGGTCGCCGGGGTGTAACTCACATACTACCCCTACCGATGATAATCCCCTGGGTCGCTGAGGGGTGTAACTCACATACAACCCCTACTGAGGGTGATAAGGGTGTAACTCACATACAACCCCTTCATTGATAATAAACC
This sequence comes from Actinostola sp. cb2023, assembly GCA_033675265.1. Classification (NCBI taxonomy): domain Eukaryota; kingdom Metazoa; phylum Cnidaria; class Anthozoa; order Actiniaria; family Actinostolidae; genus Actinostola; species Actinostola sp. cb2023. The sequence continues at coordinate 104,604 of JAUJYZ010000606.1, read as the reverse complement.
ATAAGTCTATGGGGCAAAAGTGACCAGTATGGGAGCAACTAATCCCCAACCCGTGATTTTATTAAAACATACTAAGATAAAGCTCTGCTACATCATTGAGCATGAAGTTAAAAATATAGTTGACATTGTCCATCTCCTACCATTGCTGAGATTGTCAGAGTTCATGATGTCCATATATGCAACCGCTATTGGCTGCTTATAACTGTAACTATCTTGTGCCTTATTACTAATTGTGCCATATGCTACTAGAACAAAAGGGGAGGGTGGGAGGGAATTACGTGTATATCGATAGCTGTTTTGATCGGAATGAATGACTGCAATCGACAACGCAAACATGCCACAACATGGACTGACAGCCTGGCATGCTGTGACATGATTGGCTGGTGCAATTAAACCATGCCAGGACATGTGATACCATAAGTGACCCTTGTACCCTTGTAATTGTCCTAATAGTATATTGCATTACAGTGTTTACTTTGAACAAAGCCTGCTTTGTTGCTGGTCAATTATTAGTTTACATTCCATTTAATTAAAGCTAATGGTTGTATTATTAACTTTAATTTATATGAATATAAATTGGCTGAAGAATGCATTTATGGTTTCCTAGTTTCCTAGTAATACTTTTTTGTTTTGTTTTGTTCTTTTTTTTTGTTTTGTTTTTGTTTTTGCTTTTGTTTTGTTTTTGTTTTGTTTTTGTTTTGTTTTTGCGGAATTATCCCGCCTTTTTGGTGATGACGAATCCTCCTCGTTTACCTGGTTAAATACATTCAAGTATTAACATTTAAAAGAATGCTATTTAAAACTGCATTCGAATTACTCTTATTATTAGGGAAAATGAAAGGGCGGGAATACACACGGCGGGTGGTTGTTGAAGGGCGATCATTATCGATAGCGCCAAACACAGAAACAAAGAAGCTCAAAGAAAAAAACATTCAAAGAAAAAAACATTTCTGAAGATAAATAATATTTAAAAATCCAAAGATAAAACAATCCCTGAAAAAGAAAAAAAGAAAAAATGCAAAAAAATAAAAAAATATCTGAAGAAAAAAAAAAAAAAATTCAAAGTTAAAAAATATATATCTGAAGAAAAAACTCAAAAATTCAAAGAAAAATAATTTCTGAAGAAGACAAAAATTAAAATTCAAAGAAAAAAAATAATTTAACATTCAAAGAAATAAAATACATTCTCTAAAGATGGGCGCTTAGCCCAAAAGTTTGGATAATAAAAATATCATATTGTTTACAAATCGTCTAATATTTGATACAATGACACCACCAGCCTACAAGAAAACATTGAAAGAAATTACGTTAACTTTATATTTCTGTCTTAAGATTAAATTCAAAGTTTAATCTTTCAAAGACACAGCTCGTGCCCCATTCACGCATGTTTTCATTTTCATGTTATACTGATTCTATGGCACAGTAAAATCGTATTAAAAAACTGCCTGGAAATTTAATTATCCTGATACTGTGTTAAGGTAATGGACAGTTTACATTTGTAAATACCTCTCAATTATATATGTTTACCTAACTTTTGTTGTCATTTTTTGTCATTTTTTGTCAATATGTGTGTGAAATAAACTTGAACTTACATCCGGTTTTGCACCAATACCACAATTTATTGGAAACCCTGTACAGGTTTTTCGTTCCAATTTACAATCAATCTAAACTAATCAAAATACAATCTTAATACGGCTATAACTAAATATAAGCTATTTATGAATGGAGATGGAGAATAAGAGTAAAAACGAGTCTATGTCCCATACAGTTCTTTTTTGTCCCTTCTCTTGAATTCCTTTAAAGCTTTAGAGTTCTTGGTTTCCTTACTGAGACTAAAGATTCTACAGCGTTTGTAATATGATGCTTTTCTACGCCTTTTTAGTCAGTTAAAATCCACCTTAAAAGATGTTTAAGTCTCGGTGTGAGTGGGACATTATAGGCTCAAACAAGCACTCGAATAAATAGTGGAATGCAATTAGCCGAGACTGCTAAAAATCCCCTTTAAAAGAAGTAGAGAACGCACTTGAGCTTCAATGAAAAGGCGGAACTGAAAGCACAGTTGCATCTCTTTGGACTTTATATACCATAATCAAATTACGCAGCACGACTGGTACCATTCGTATAGACTGTGAGCCGCCTCCAATACAAGTGAGTACTGGAGGAATTGGAGCACTGTTTGTTATGAGATCGATCATAATACATGTTTGTAATGGAACTTTAAAATTGGTTTATCTTATCAATAATTAGGGGGCTTCACTTTACATATAATAGGATTGGAATGATCCCCATTACTTGTTTAGGGTTTTTCGTTTTCTATCTTATCGTCTCAATAACTATACTACTACAGTTTCTGTACTATAGGATTGAAATGATTCCCATTTTTTATGGTTTTTCATTATCTATCTTATCGTCTCAATAACTATACTACTACAGTTTCTGTACTATAGGATTGAAATGATCCCCATTTTTTAGGGATTTTCATTATCTATCTTATCGTCTCAATAACTATACTACTACAGTAGTATAACATTGAAATGATCCCCATTTTAGGGGGGATTGTTTTAAAGTTTTTTTTTTAGGATTTTACTATGCAGTAGTATAATAGCGATGGAAACATCCTGAACTTTAGGGATGATTTGTTAATTACGGGGGAAATGGATCATTTCATTTTAAGCCACAAGACAAGAGACTCAAACCAATGTAACCGCAAAGAACTCACAGAAAACGCAGGCCCTAAAACTGCGGTCTTACTTCCATGCATGACTCACAAGTAGAGACAAAAAATCCGTACTCGCCCACGGGAGAATTATCGGAGAATCTTCCCCGCTAAACAACCAATCAGATCGCGCGATTTTACCGGAAGTAGCTTGTGTCATATATAATAAATACTGTTCTTATCTTTTATCAAAGGCACAATACTCAATATGGACAAGAGATGCATTACAGTCCTGCTTGTGGTCCTAATGATCGTATCAGCCCTCTCACTCTCCAAAGCAGTTCTCAAATCACGCATTGGCTCTAAATTGCATTTACGAAGCCGTATAAAAGGTACGAACAACTGTTTTTTTTTCATTGATTGATTCATTAAATTTTTATTATTTTATTGACCTTCACTGTATTTTGTAAGGTAATAAAGTAGATGTAGAATACAGGGGCGGATATATCAAAGTACAGTCGAATCTCGCCACATCGGGACTGGTTTGTGGCCGTTGTGTAGAGGTGGACATTGTGTGGAGGTTTTAAGAACGAGAGGAGAGGAGAGGAGAGGAGTTTTTTGTAATGTATCTTTCTTTGTGTCTTTAACAGGACAAGAAATCAATGTCCGGAATGTCGAGGAAGATAGCTGTATCGACAAACATTGGAGTTGTTTCTATAATTCATTCTACGAAAGCGTGTGTGATATGGAAAGAGAAGCAGCTAATTGCAAAAAAAGCTGTGGACTCTGTAAGTTCTCCCTTGTATTCATCATATACATCATCATTATTATTACCACCACAACCGTCATCATTCTCGTCATCATCAATCAACAACCACTGACAACAACACTACCATTATTCGCTATACTAGCACTATTATTACCACCATCACCATCAACACCACCATCAACAACCACTGACAACACCACCATTATTCACTATACTAGCACTATTATTACCACCATCAACGGCCATCATCGTCATCAACACCACCATCATCAACAACCACTGACAACAACACCACCATTATTCTCTATACTAGCACTATTATTACCACCATCAACGGCCATCATCGTCATCAACACCACCATCATCAACAACCACTGACAACAACACCACCATTATTCTCTATACTAGCACTATTATTACCACCATCAACATCAACACCACCATCAACAACCACTGACAACACCACCATTATTCACTATACTAGCACTATTATTACCACCATCAACGGCCATCATCATCATCAACACCACCATCATCAACAACCACTGACAACAACACCATTATTCACTATACTAGCACTATATTATTACCACCATCGCTATCATCACCAACACCACCATCAACAACCACTGACAACAACACCATTATTCACTATACTAGCACTATTATTACCACCATCACTATCATCACCAACACCATCATCAACAACCACTGACAACAACACCATTATTCACTATACTAGCACTATATTATTACCACCATCACTATCATCACCAACACCATCATCAACAACCACTGACAACAACACCATTATTCACTATACTAGCACTATTATTACCACCATCACTATCATCACCAACACCATCATCAACAACCACTGACAACAACACATTATTCACTAGCACTATTATTACCACGACCATCATCATCATCTTTAACAACATCATCACTTAACACCATATTTGAATCAACATCATCATTATTAATTATATACTGGCCGAGATAGTGAGGTTCTCAAGATACTGGCCGAGATAGCGAGGTTCTATTGTATTTATACAGTCGAACCTCTGGTTGCGACCACTCTCGTAAGCGACCACCTCTCGTAAGCGACCAGTTTTCCAAGTCAAATCACTATAGTTGGAACCTCTCGTAAGCGACCACCTCTCGTAAGCGACCAGTTTTCCAATCACTATAGTTGGAACCTCTCGTAAGCGACCAGTTTTCCAAGTCAAATCACTATAGTTGGAACCTCTCGTAAGCGACCACCTCTCGTAAACGACCAGTTTTCCAAGTCAAATCACTATAGTTGGAACCTCTCGTAAGCGACCACCTCTCGTAAGCGACCAGTTTTTCCAAGTCAAATCACTATAGTTGGAACCTCTCGTAAGGGACCACCTCTCGTAAGCGACCAGTTTTCCAAGTCAAATCACTATAGTTGGAACCTCTCGTAAGGGACCACCTCTCGTAAGCGACCAGTTTTCCAAGTCAAATCACTATAGTTGGAACCTCTCGTAAGCGACCACCTCTCGTAAGCGACCAGTTTTCCAATCACTATAGTTGGAACCTCTCGTAAGCGACCAGTTTTCCAAGTCAATCACTATAGTTGGAACCTCTCGTAAGCGACCACCTCTCGTAAACGACCAGTTTTCCAAGTCAAATCACTATAGTTGGAACCTCTCGTAAGCGACCACCTCTCGTAAGCGACCAGTTTTCCAAGTCAAATCACTATAGTTGGAACCTCTCGTAAGCGACCACCTCTCGTAAGCGACCAGTTTTCCAAGTCAAATCACTATAGTTGGAACCTCTCGTAAGCGACCACCTCTCGTAAGCGACCAGTTTTCCAAGTCAAATCACTATAGTTGGAACCTCTTGTAAGCGACCACCTCTCGTAAGCGACCAGTTTTCCAAGTCAAATCACTATAGTTGGAACCTCTCGTAAGCGACCAGTTTTCCAAGTCAAATCACTATAGTTGGAACCTCTCGTAAGCGACCACCTCTCGTAAGCGACCAGTTTTCCAAGTCAAATCACTATAGTTGGAACCTCTCGTAAGCGACCACCTCTCGTAAGCGACCAGTTTTCCAAGTCAAATCACTATAGTTGGAACCTCTTGTAAGCGACCACCTCTCGTAAGCGACCAGCTTTCCAAGTCAAATCACTATAGTTGGAACCTCTCCTAAGCGACCAGTTTTCCAAGTCAAATCACTATAGTTGGAACCTCTCGTAAGCGACCACCTCTCGTAAGCGACCAGTTTTCCAAGTCAAATCACTATAGTTGGAACCTCTCGTAAGCGACCACCTCTCGTAAGCGACCAGTTTTCCAAGTCAAATCACTATAGTTGGAACCTCTCTAAGCGACCACCTCTCGTAAGCGACCAGTTTTCCAAGTCAAATCACTATAGTTGGAACCTCTCGTAAGCGACCACCTCTCGTAAGCGACCAGTTTTCCAAGTCAAATCACTATAGTTGGAACCTCTCGTAAGCGACCACCTCTCGTAAGCGACCAGTTTTCCAATCACTATAGTTGGAACCTCTCGTAAGCGACCAGTTTTCCAAGTCAAATCACTATAGTTGGAACCTCTCGTAAGCGACCACCTCTCGTAAGCGACCAGTTTTCCAAGTCAAATCACTATAGTTGGAACCTCTCGTAAGCGACCACCTCTCGTAAGCGACCAGTTTTCCAAGTCAAATCACTATAGTTGGAACCTCTCGTAAGCGACCACCTCTCGTAAGCGACCAGTTTTCCAAGTCAAATCACTATAGTTGGAACCTCTCGTAAGCGACCACCTCTCGTAAGCGACCAGTTTTCCAAGTCAAATCACTATAGTTGGAACCTCTCGTAAGCGACCACCTCTCGTAAGCGACCAGTTTTCCAAGTCAAATCACTATAGTTGGAACCTCTCGTAAGCGACCACCTCTCGTAAGCGACCAGTTTTCCAAGTCAAATGGTCGCTTACGGAAGGTTCGACTGTAATTGAATTTCTTGTTATATATTTGCAGGTTGATACGCAAGCCTTCAGATAATGCAACTCTTATAAATGGATACCATAGAGGAACAACGCTGTTATAAACGTATTCCAATACACAATGTACCAGCTCTATGAATGTAATAAAACTACCGTACACTGATTGGTCGATATAAATAACATTTATCAGTCAAATGTTTTGGGAAACGCTATGAAACTCAAAAGTGTAGCATCAAATATACATATTTCCTTCTTGGTTTTATGTTGAACTGTCGTCTATTCCTCAATCCTAATTCATTCTTTCTTTCATTAATAATAATTTATTTCTATAGCGTAATTATCCTATAAGCCCAAATACGCTTTACAATGCATATGAAATAATAAAAATTGTTCTTCCATACCTCACCGGCCCTCCTTTCTTCCCACCATTCAAAAATGTGGACTTCTTTTCTTCTATAAGAGGAAAGAGAGAAAATGCGGAAAAGCGCTAAAAAAGTACAGGAAAAAGAAACATAAAAAATATCGACTCCTATGAGAATCGAACATCAGACCTTTGGCTCCTTGGTGTTGGACACGGTCCCACCCCTCCTGTATAAAACGAAAGACGAAAACGAAAACGGGAAATAATGGGACGATTCTCCCGAGACATTTCTTTTCTAAGAAGTTGAGACATCGAATCAACTTACGTAAAGGATGAAGATTTCAGCCCCGCCGCGCTATCCCGGTGCTACATAAAACTATAGATCCGGCCCCTAAGCCATAACTACAGATAAACCCTATTAGAGCATTGCTCCATCTAGTCACTCATATATATAGGCGAAGTTTCATGCATTGATATGCCGGCTATTACGTAGTGAGTCCCGTGTGGCTTTATTCAGTCGAGTATTTATTACAGAGAACTGAAGTGGTTGATCTTTATCAGTTGTTTCCTTCTTTCGAGCGCACACTGGGGTTATTTTCTTCAGGCATGTTTACATAGCCTCATATACGTTTTATGCACGAGTGCTGATTTTCGAGATCAGAATACTAGAATCTGTCACATAAAAATAACCACTTCCATCTGAAAAAGCAATTATTAATCAATATATATTTTTGGAAAAGTTCAAACATATTGGATACGATCCCGCGAAGATATCGTAAATTACATTTATAGGGTTTAGTATGGGATTTTTTGCCATCATGCGTACACAGCCTCGTTCTGGTGTATTTTCAGAATTAAAAACGTTCATAACTCCGCAAGGACATGTCATTTCGCCCTAAAACTTTTACACTTATCTTATACAAATCTCTTCTTTTAGTGGAACGTGTTAAACCTTGAAATTAAGCAATTTGGAAAATTAATGTACATCAGAACGAGGCTGTGTTCGCATGACGGCAAAATCCCATACTAAACCCTATAAATGTCATTTACGATATCTTCGCGGGATTTTATCCAATACTTTTGAAATTTTCCAAAAATATTGATGAATAATTGCTTTTTCAGATGGCAGTGGTTATTTTTATGTCAAACGATTCTAGTATTCTGATCTCGAAAATCAGCACTCGTGCATAAGGCGTATAGACTAGCTAGTAGCTAACCAAAACTTACAAAACTAATTTAGCCGCCTGTATAGAGTCGTTTTCATAAGAGTGGGAAACCTACGGCACGGAGTTACGGTCACGGTACGGAATCGAAAACATTGTATTCAACCAATCACAGCGCGCAAAATCATCGCTCGACCAATCAGAATGCTTGGATACGGCATGATGATGGCGCGATACGGTCACCACACGGCACGAACCGTACCGTAGCTACTTTCTCGTCCTACCTATGAAATTATTTTCTATTGAACACTAATGCGTTTTCCTTTGAAACCTCATACATTTCGAAGCGATTTGTCCTTGCTTTGCGTCCACAGCAGCCCTATCCGTATTAGTGTGGACGGCGAAGATGGAGGCTTTCGAAAACTTCACGCCCAGCGGTCTCGGTGTAAACAAACAGTGTTTTAATTCCATCGCATTAGTGTGGACGCAAGGCCACAATGCATAGAAATGTATGCGTTTGCAAACGAAAAATACACATTATTTTGGACGCATGGAAACGAAAACGATTCCAAAACGCGATTGTGCATGGACGCGAAGCTTTTGCTACGCTTTCTAAAATGAAACGGAGACTTCCGAAAACGCATTAGCGTGAAGAAAACAAACAAAAATAGATTTTTATAATAAGGACAACCCGGCCTTATTAAAGCCTATAACCTCCCCAATGCCGCACTTCCGCTGTTAGAAATTAATTTAATGAAATTGAAAGCAGATGTCACCGACCAATCAGCGAAATGAATTAAGATCCAACTGAATTTGACTGGATAGTTTATTGAATTATGATTGGCTAAGAGAATCTTTGCATAATGAGGTATTTTATAGAATGAATCTCTATTAATAGAAGAGATTAATAAGAACGACTGAACTAATCAGAGAAGGTTATAGAGATGAAACTGAATTGGATTGGCGAGTTTACTGAAGTATGATTGGCTAAGAGAATATTTGCATAATGAGGTACTTTATAGATTCGAAAATTTTCGCTTGTGCGATATCGCCTTTTCTCGTGAATTCAACGTGGAATTTCCTCGTCAGCCAATGAATTTACCTATAGAATGGATCTCTATTCAGTGATAGAAGAAAATATTAATAAGAACGACGACTGAACTAATTAGAAAGGTTATAGAGATGAAAACTGAATTTGATTGGCCAGTTTACTGAATAGAATCTTTGCATAATAAAGTCAGTATTTTATAGAATGGATCTCTGTTGATAGAAGGCGAGATTAATTGGATCGACTGAACTAATTAGAAAGGCTATATTGAATTTGACTAGAGTATATTGGAACCTTAGTTTCTATTATCAACTATGAGAGGATCATCAGGAAACACAAACAATTTCTCACAAATGAATTTGATTAGGTTGCGTGCTATAAATAATATGATATTTTGCTTCGAGTCGCGTTGCTTTCTTAATCTGTAAGTTCTTGCTGTACAAGTCGCAGCCAACAATCACACGATTCTTCACACAAGACGTTAAGGTGATTCGGTAAGTTCAACTTTTCTTACTTTAAACTAAGAGGATATTTTTTACGAACGCGCGCATTGAGCGCCAAAAAACAATAGTATGCGGAGAATACGTTTTGTACAAGGCTAAAACAGCTTTTAACAAAGAATTCAAGTTATTTGTGATGATGTTTGATCGGTAAAAGTGAAATTAGAGTGTTAAGGTACCAGGAGACCTTCGTGACCACTGTTCACTGAAAGCCGCGTAGCGCGCTAACCACTCGTCCAACATGTATAAAAGTATACATTTTCTTAAAGCTGAATAAATGCAGATTCCAACTGAGTGAAAATTTGAACCGAAAACTGTCCACATGATGGGCTAGATCTGTATATTTACTTTTAGTGCCAATTGTCTATTGGAATACCTCGATTTTGAAATAAAAAAGGAAAATGACTGTGTACAACGCTAAAACAGTTTTAGGCGGACATTTTAGTTTATTTATAATAATTTGTGCTTAGATAAAATAAATTTAGAGTGTTAATCCAAAGCGAAAATTGCTATTCAAACTGTCCAAAAAGGGCTGGTTTTTGGCGCCTTTTTGATAATCGCTGATGAAGTCAGGCAAACAGCCGTAACAGCACGACATCTTCAGCTGTTGTAACACGACCGTTTCTCTTCCACCTCGTAAACAAAAATTATCGTGAAAAGTTGAAAGCTGAAATTTTAATTTCAAAAAAAAGGGCGGAAAGATAAGTCGCACGAGTTTCGAATCTCGATTTGCAGAAGTAAGATAAGATAAGAAACTCCGACAAAGGGCTAAGGCTAGAAACCCCAGTAAAAAGTTAAGTACTCTTTTTTACGGCGTTATAGATTTCCTTTAACCATTTAAGAAAATATTTTTTATTTTTTTATTTTCTTAGGGTAAACAAGTGGCAGTCAGCTTTATTTCTTCATAAAGTACGACTATTTGCTAAAGTATTTGTATTTATGGATGACTGTAATATGACCTAAGCTGCGCGTGACGACTACAGTAAAGCGAATTATTTTATTATTATTTATTATTTATTTAACAACTTCAAGGCTCCACCGGTCTGTAATTCAAACCCTGAGACGCGACCATTCCTAAATTTCCGCCCGCTATAAATGTAGAGGTGGTAAAGGTATAAAAAGGTAAAGGTATTTATTTTACTTCGATAAGAAGTGGTTGAGTGGTTGGGGGCCGGAGTGGTTGCCCAATATCCCGAGCCAGGGACCCATATATGAAGCGCTTGAAGGTGCGCTCATTTACCCCCTTCCTCCATCAGTTCTCCGTGGTAGCAAGGAAGACTTTAGTGATGAGAAAAATGATCCAACAAAATGTTTGAAATTCAACACACTAACTTATATCCAACTGTATGAAAAGTTTTCATATATATTAATTCGTACAGCTATCTTTCTTCCAGTTGTTCAGCGCTGTTAATTTCTCCTCTGATAATATATTTTATACATATAGTTTGTATATAAACTTATAGGGGGTTAACTTAATTTGGGGGTTCAGTCCCCTGTATGTTGACACCCTTTTTGCCATTATTATTGTCATTCTTTTTTTCTGAGTTTTAATTTTTTTTTAATGCGAGATTATAATATTTTTAGAACTTTTTTTTCAAATAAAGTTATTATAAAACGTCGAATATAACAATTGCGTATGAAGGAGAGCGAAGGCAACTCAAACTTAATGAGTTTCTCTGTTTGTTAATTCAAAGAACAATACTTTGTAGATGAATCTATCGACGATAAAGCAGTATTATGTCTATTCTATGTCCTTGAAATTGTTATGAAATTCGTAATTACATGCGGCAAACTTCACAAGATATTAAATTCTTTTGGATTTGTCTCTGAGTTATTAAACTTTAAAAGCAGTGAGTTTTCTGAAATGTTATTTTAAGTAATAAATTATTATTATTATTATTATTAAAAATATAGATGTGTCGGTCTTTGATCAAAGGCCTTCATCAGTATGAAAAAACTGAAAAAACCCGTTGAAATTTCGCGCGCGCATATTTAACAGAGACAAATCCAAAATAATTTAATATTATGAATCTTGACTGCAAATCCCAAATATTTAAAATCCACATGAATTCAAGTTTAAATAGTAGTCCATTTCTTCAATATTCGCATATTTAAATTATATATATTAATTTTATCGACTTTTTAAAGCCTAGTTAAATATCTCAATATTTGGTTAAGTTATTGAATCTTAAACCACGCAATCGTAATAAACTATAGCGGCAAAAAGCGTGTTACATCTTGGCGCACGTCAGAGTAATTGCCAGCACGCAGTATGTCCAGCTTATTGAATGGTTTGATAGATAATACGCGTAGACGCGAAGACGCCAATCAGAAATCATTATAGGAATGATTATCTTAGTATCTACCCTAGTTACCATTACTCTATACAGCATTTTAATTAACGTTGTCGCTAAAGAACTCAATCCAACGCGACACGACCGAAAGGGTTCATGGGTAATATATATATATATTTATTTATTTATTTACACAAAAAGGCGTGTTTATGCTAACTTCATTGTAAACACACATCAGCAATGTTGAGTCATCACAAGTAACCATGGTTACGAGATAATGTGACGTCACAAGTAACCATGGTTACGAGATAAGGTGGTGAGTAAAACAGACAGACAAAATTTTCGCAAAACCCTTCCCATGGTTCCTTTCGGGTTTATCGCATAGATTTGAGTGCTTTTACGTACAACGTTTTTGAAACGCCTGTACATAACACAAACGCAGTGCTAGATATGCAAATAGGTAAACACACCTTGAAGGAGTTCTAGATGCTTCTGTCGTCGCCTCGAGCTTGTTATTAAAAAATAATCATTTGTTCGGATATTCGGGTCAGAAAAATTAATTTCAATCACTTTAACGGCATCACCTAGTTTGCACCGAAAAATTAATCTAATAAAAATCAAACAGTACTTACCACAGCCCGGAGACAGTTTGATAATGATTTTAATAAGATCAGACATCGGAAATCTCCAATAAAGTAATCGCATTGGCTCTGATAGATAGATAGATAGATAGATAGATAGATAGATAGATGGATGGATGGATGGATGGATGGATGGATGGATGGATGGATGGATGGATGGATGGATGGATGGATGGATGGATGGATGGATGGATGGATGGATGGATGGATGGATGGATGGATGGATGGATGGATGGATGGATGGATGGATGGATGGATGGATGGATGGATGGATGGATGGATGGATGGATGGATGGATGGATAGACAACTTTATTTAAAATTAAATAAGAACAGCAGGGTAGACCAGTCAGTAGCTAGCAGCCTCTGATATCAAAAGGAGCCCTGCGACACTGACATATACAATAAATAGATCGGAAAAACAATATTAGCTCTGTCTGTCCCACGTAGACTATTTCTAAGGATACAGAAAGAGTGGGTGCCACATAATAATAATATTTCAATGTAAAAATAATGGTATTCAGATTATTATTAGCAACAACAACAACAAAATAATAATCAGTTATTTTGGGTAATTTATAGGGAATGTTTAATATCCAACCAATCAGAACAGCCCAAGACAATAGCTATTTTGCTTCTTTTACAAGGCACGTGATGCCACTGGATAACAGACAAACTTGATATCTAAAAAAGCCGAGAAGGTATATCTTATACCTGACCTATTTGGCAATTTTTATATTTATGCCAATGAGTTTAACAATAGAAAATTAATTTAAACATTCCATCGTGCAGTATTCTTGACTTTCACCTACGTCAGTGAAAATTTTCCCAGGACTTATATAGAACAAAACCTATATAGGCCGAAAGAGCAGCCTAAACCATCTATCTCAGCCAAAATTTTAGTTAAAAGAAGTTTTAGATACGAAGATATGAGCGATCGCTTATGCTCATAATTTAGTCAAAATGTATGGGTCCGCCATCTTAGTGTCCCATCGAGGGCAGCCAAGTCACGAAGACAGAAAATTATGTTTATATTGCAAACACTTCAATTTTTCAACAGCTACATTCATCAAAATAAAGTTATCCATCATCAAACGAATTTTCCTATTTCTACGGCTTTGAAAATGCGCGTGATATTATTGCTTGACAGAATTTGACTCGCAATAAATCGAAAACCAAACATCTAAATTACAAAATTATTTCGGTAAGACTTTTCTTATAACGACATAAACAAGATATCCAACAAACAGTTTTGTGAGGTGAATAGTTTGGATTTTAGCTTTTTGATGACGTCACGTGAAAACCAAGAATAAGTGCCGTTACAAATGTGGACAATTGCTTAACGTCTGTTCAAGCTCAAATTGACCGCAAAGGATGAAATTTTGTTAAATTATACATTAAGATTTTGATGATTCTTGCGATAAATTCTCAATAAGTTTGCTTAAAAAAGACACGATCTAGAGAACTAATGCAATGAAGTTTGTTAAAAGGGAAACTGAGATATACAGTGGTTTAGATAGTCTGGAGATATAATAATAATGATAATAATAACATTCTTTAGACAGATGGCTTATGTCGCAAAATGTGATTTTCAATAGGGCACTGTTACAATATAAAAATGTATGATTAAAATTAAAAAAAGCTAAAAATCATATGCTAAATAATAAAAATAAATAATGAATATAATTAGATGTACCGATGGATAATTAGCGATCTGGTACACGGAAACATGTTCGACGTAAGAATAGCGCCTCGTATATTCTGCTGCTAATTGTCGCTAATTTAATCTATACCATGAAATCAATTAATTCAATTTCGTCATGAGGAATAATGGTTGAGACGATGTGTCTATTCTAATATAGACATTTGTTTCATAAGGAAGGGAGGAAGGAAGGGAGGAAGAAAGAAAGGGAGGAAGGAAGGGAGGGAGAAAGGAAGGGAGGAAGGAAGGGAGGAAGGAAGGGAGGAAGGAAGGAGTGAAGGAAGGAAGGAAGGGAGGAAGGAAGGGAAGAAGGAAAAGAGAAAGGAAGGGAGGAATGAAGGAAGGGAGGAAATAAGGAAGGGAGGAAGGAAGGAAGGAAGGAGGGAAGGAAGGAAGGAAGGAAGGAAGGAAGGAAGGAAGGAAGGAAGGAAGGAAGGAAGGAAGGAAGGAAGGAAGGAAGGAAGGAAGGAAGGAAGGAAGGAAGGAAGGAAGGAAGGAAGGAGGGGGGAGGGATGAAGGGAGGAAGGAAGGGAGGGAGGGAGGGAGGGATGAAGGAAGGCAGGCAGGCAGGCAGGAAGGAAGGAAGGAGGGGGAGGGAGGGAGGGAGGAGGGAGGGAGGGAGGGAGGGAGGGAGGGAGGGAGGGAAGAAGGGAGGAAGGAAGGAAGGAAGGAAGAAGGAAGGAAGGAAGGAGGAAGGAAGGAAGGAAGGAAGGAAGGAAGGAAGGAAGGAAGGAAGGAAGGAAGGAAGGAAGGAAGGAAGGAAGGAAGGAAGGAAGGAAGGAAGGAAGGAAGGAAGGAAGGAAGGAAAGGAAGGAAGGAAGGAAGGAAGGAAGGAAGGAAGGAAGGAAGGAAGGAAGGAAGGAAGGAAGGAAGGAAGGAAGGAAGGAAGGAAGGAAGGAAGGAAGTGAGGAAAGAAGTGAGGAAAGAAGTGAGGAAAGAAGGGAGGAAGGAAGAGATTAGGGACGAATGCACTTGAAGGGCAGGGAGGCTCATCCCTCTTTCATTCCTTCCTTCCCTTCTAACGGATGCATGTATAAATAGATGAAAAGATTGTTGATGCGGGGAGGGGAAAATGGAGGGAGGGGGAGTAAGGAAACAATGAGCGGAGAAAACCATTGCCAAACCAACCAACAGTAAAATGGAACGAATTACAAAGCAGTGTCCAATAAAGATGCATGCAGTAAAGTCCTGCAGGAGGCGGAAAGTGAGGTTTTGGTCAAAGCAGCCAAGCAGCTAAAACAAGCCGAAATAAATAGTTGGAACTAATTTGGCTCTCACTTTGCTTTCATGTTTATTCATTTTAAGAGAAAAAGTTAGAGTTTAACATTTTTTTTACCCTGCTTTGTTGAGGTCTCTTCTTTTTCCCGCCTCCAGAGATCTTACCACGCAGGCGAAACTTTGACTGTGTTTTCATTAACTTAAAATGCGAAAACAAAAATAAAATTAAAGTTTGACCGCATATGATTATCTTCTCTTTCATCATTCTTAATTCTCGAGTACAAAAGAGCTTTCTTCAAACTCACAAAACCTGTATTAAATAATAAACGCCAAAAAATATTATCAATCAGTTTGTAATGTTTCAAGAGTCGCGCCCAAGAATGTAATCGTTCACATTCTCATTAATATTTTATGATTTCTTTGCATTTTTTTCAATATCTCGTTAACCACAAATGACTTGATGGCCAATTATTTCCAATTAAAGGAAGGGTCATTGAGTCAGTGAATACAATTGAGTGAATTGTATAAAATAGTTAAAAGCTTGTTCGCTGCTTCAGTAGTTGATACACATTGAACAACGGGCTATAGTGAATCGAAAGGTACGTATCATTCAGTAGTAAAACAGATTGTCCTTGGAACATTTAATTAGCAAATTTAATCTTCATGGAGTCGGCGTATTTCAGTCACAGCAATAGCAATAGCAAATCCTCCTTAGCACACAACAAAATTAATCCATATATGTACCTTCGTTAATCACAACTGTTCGTTATCTAAAGATTGTCCAAAGGCCCTAAGGTAAAGGTTCAGCTAGAAGCAAATCTTCCCTAAGCTTTTCTGAACACAAATAGAGGCTCTTGAAACGTAAGCTTCTTCCTTTAGTCATGAATTAGTTACTATTGTTTCGATATCTGAAGATTTTGTGAACGATCTCTCCTACGAAGGTGCTTGTTCGACATCTGCATACATTGCTGAGTAAAAAAATATATGAAAAAATGAAAAATGAAAAAAGAAAAAAGGAAAAAGAAAAAAGAAAAACATCCCGTTGAGTAAATTTTTTACCAACGAAATCGTTGGCCAATAGAAATTTAAATGTTATCGGCGTTTTATGTTGTTCCTGAAGTATTGATACGCAAGAATATTCTCAAATGCACCTCCTAATAATACGCTGAGAGGACGAGCTTTGTGTTAGCTAGAAATTTAGAAAATCATTTTTCTATGGATCAATAATTCCTTTTGATTTCCCGATTTGTAAGGAATTATATACAAGTATGTTTCATTACTCCATACTGAGAATTTCAAATACTTTGTGTATCAAAATTTACAGTTTCTATAGACCCCTTGTATGTATTCCAGCGTAGCTTTAATTTCATTACGGCGATATTAAACGAGCATCACCTCGTTAAACAGCATTCAAAAACCGCCAACATGTCAATTCCCAAAACGGAAAGTTGGGGTTAAATTCGGTGTTCAGCAGTCCATGTTAAGCCGCATCTAAACGAACAAGTTTTCCTTGAGAAGTTTTCCTTGACAAGGAAAAATTGACAATTTTTTGTCATCTACACGAGCAAGTTTTCCGTGACAAGGAAAAATTGGGGATGTTTTTGTCGTCTACACGAGCAAGTTTTCCTTGTCAAGGAAAACTTGTCAAGGAAAGCTTGCTCGTGTAGATTCGGCTTTACACTATGTTGAGTTTTCGCTCAAAAATCGACGTTAAAATTCATCCCTTAAAAAAGGTTGTTTATTCTCTAATTTTCTAACAGATTTTTATCATTAATTCTTACTTTTCCAGAATAAAAATTCAATTTACTTTAGTTTCGCTTTGCAATTAATCTATCATCTAGTTTAACCATCCTGGTAATATGGTTAATTTTTGTACAATTTGCAGCATGTTTCAGAAGTAGTTATAGCTAATAATAACATCAGCTGGAATTACAGCTGGTTTTCGCGGCGACTCGGAGAGTTTTCACGATAACAAATGTATGGAATAATGAAGGAAGATTGAAGAACGGTTACCCAGTGTTTACACAAGAAATTAAAATAAATGAAATAAAATGAAAATAAAATGAAATGAATAAAATGAAATAAAATAAAATAAAATATAAATAAATAAAATAAATAAAACAAAACAAAATTTGCGGTTCAGATTGCATTGTTTGTTCGTTCCGTTCCGTTATAAGAATCGTACCGTTTATTTTTTATATGAAGTTTTCATTTTTCCATCATTCCTTTTAAGTTTAGCTTATTCATGTTTCACGAACATTCCAAGATAATGTGTCACCACACAAGCTAACCTCTCTGTTATACGTTGTTCAACAAACTCTACATTATTCATGGTTTTATATGGTTATTACACGTGACAAAGGGTTGCACTTAGGTGATTATAACTGATAAATAGCATTGGGGAAAAAACGCTCTTCAAACCTCGGAAATTCTTAGGACATGTCCAAAACCTTGGAAATTCTTTGGAAATGTCCAAAACCTTGGAAATTCTTTGGAAATCTTTCAAAATAGGCAGTATGCTTAGCGTGAAAGACCCTGTTTCCAGCAGGCTACGTTCGCGTGTTGTTTACAAATTCACTTGAGTGCAGGTTGTAATGCCTGTTATGTCGGCGAAACCTACCGACATTTTTCCACACTTGTACGTGAGCATCTTGATACGGATAAGGCCTCTCATCATTTACAAAATTCACAGCAATGCCGCTCTGTATGTTCCTCAAGTTGTTTCAAAATTCTAGATCAAGCCTCAACTCCGTTTCAACTTAAGATAACGGAGTCTTTCTATATACATCAAGAGACTCTTAATCAACAACTTTATATCAACAAACATATTATATTGTAATTATGTGTTTACCCTCTTGAATTAAAGTCTTCATCATCATCATCATCAACAACTCAAGTATGTCAATCTAAAGTTATCCTTGTAATTCCGACGCTCTGTTATTGCCTTTTGTTATTTAAATTTAGCTTTTTTTTGTAAGTGATTTTCATGATGGCGTAATATGACTACAACTACCAGAATGCTTTGGAAATTTTATTTCTTATTCAGATTTTTATTCCCTCGTGGGTTCGTTTCCCACCTGGGACTCAGATTTTTCTGTAGTGGTTGAAGTGTGTTGTAACGTGAGGTTATTTCTTCTTTACTCATGAGAATAGTAAGACAATTGGTGCTAATTATCTAACAAAAGAAAATGGGCAAAGCATTCTGGCACTTGTAGTATATGACGCCATCACGAAAATCGCCTGTGGCTTCTCTTGTTTGTACTTCCAAAATGGCCGCTGCTTCTTTGTACTTTAAATCTCCAGGGATTGATTGCAAACCAGCAATTGCTGGTTTTCATTAGACGTCACTTCTGGTCTCGTGAGGAATTTCCATCAGCTGAATTGCACCTTTTCAATAGAATACTCTCTGCTTGATAGCACATGGAGGGCAGTGTCTGCCCGTCATTTGAAGCAAATAATGAGATTCAAGGAGTTTTAACAGCTGATTGAAACCAAGCAATTGTTTTTGTTTTTTTTCAGTATTTCAACTAGACAACATGTTGAAGATCACGATCATTATGGTCATCTGCCTATTTCTGATTGGGTCGTCTATGGCGTTTCCTGATAAACGATCTACACTAGCTGGTCGTTTGAGACAACTTCGGGATCTTGGGGAGAGATATGAGGGTAAGCCGAAGAAAGCGAGAAGGAACAAGAGAACAGTAGATATATTAATAACAAAAGAAAAAAAGAATCAATGAAACATTAATGAATCATAATTTACAAGATAAGACTAAGAAACGAAGACATGAACGAACGAATGAACGAAGAAAACGAAGGAAAATATTTCAAAAAAGAAAAAGAGAGAAATGACATGACAAGAAAAACAATAAAAGAAAGGAAAAAAAAGAAAGACGTCGTAAAAATGGTATTATATTAATTTAACAAAAGTAATATTTCTAACACCTCTCTTACAAAGCTCGCAAAAGATCTGCAGAATTTATGTGTGAAGACAAAAACCCTTACAAGTGCGCATACGATGCCTATGTGTTAGGTAGTTGTGATGACGAGCAAGGTTGTCAACTTTCTTGTGGCTACTGTAAGTAAGTCACCAAACATAGAGACGTTTTCGTATGAATGCGAAACCTACGGTACCGTGACACTCAAATGGCTTCCTTTCTGAACCAATCAAAAAGCGTACAGATGCATTTCATCCAATCTAACTCTTCCAATACGGCACGGAACCGTAACTTTCCCACTCATACGAAAACGACTCTAACACGATAAGTATGTAAAACTGCCTGGTCTTCCAATATGTTGGTAAGATAGTTTCCCTTGTCAGATCACGTGTCATTTCGTGTCATTTCTCTTGATTTCATGGACGTCATTTCCGGTTCGTGAGGAATTTTCATCTATCACCTTTTCAATAGAATACTCTCTGCTTGATAGCACATGGAGGGCACCCGTAAAAGCAAATAATGGATGGAGTTTTAACACTCAAACAAATTAAACACTTGAATGGATGTCGCTCAAACAAAGAATCTAATACTCAGGGGAATGACACGTGGTCTGAAATGATGAGAAAACATTACGAAAGATGATGGCTGTGTATTTCACAGCAATAATCTGCAATCCCTACAGTACTCTCACGTACAGCGCTTTCAAAATCCTTGTCAGTAAAATAACTCAAATCTACGCGCACGACCGAAAGGAAGCATGGGTAATGTTATTGAAAAGTTACTAAATACCTGGCGCTGACTCGTGATGACTTTGCTAACACTTCCAATGATCCCTTTCGGTCTCTTTGCGTAGGCAAAATAAATTGATGTCCCACACGCTTCAATAATTGAAGCAGATGAAAGCTTCAGAAACCTTTTTTTTTTTTTTTTTGTTTCGCAACTTGAATCTTATGATTGAATGTACACATATTTATTGCATACTTCCTAGAATTTTAGATAGCGAATTCAGTGGAAAACTTGCAATTCAACTGATAAACATTCCGCACGCGAGACCGGAAATGACATCACCTGAAACCCAGCAATCCGCGTCCATCCCGTGCAAATGCACGTGGCCCAGGGGAGGAATTTTAAATACCTAATTCCATATTTTCATGCTGAAACGAATATTATGAATAGATAGACACACGGTCAATCGGCGAAAGCTGTTATGTGTTACCCTCTCAAAATAAAGTTACTTACTTACTTACATGCTCGAGAATCCAGCGATGCTCTTCGGCGCGGGCTCGGATGAAACGTTCTCTGGCGGGGCGACGTTTCATCCGAGCCCGCGCCGAAGAGCACCGCTGGATTCTCGAGCATAACTTACTTACTGTGCAATGTGAAAACTGGATAAACGTATTGTTGTTGATATGAATACAATAATATACATACATATTGTTGGTAATGCGAGAATGTTATCTTTTCTTTTACAGGCTAGCAGGCACATTTGACAACGCAAATCAATAGAGTAAAAGCACAGTAATAATGACTCAAGAAATTGTTACATAATTATAATTTTTAATGGACAAAAGCATTGCGTTACATAACATGTGTATGGTGTTGCGTTACTCATCACAGTAAAAAAAATAAACTTTACTCAAATCAATAAATTATTCTCAAGGCACAAGAAATGTCAATGTGATTCTTTGTACTTGTTAGTCAATAGTATGTACCCGGCGTTGTCAATCGAACAAAACATCAATCGAATTCAATCGAATCCAATCGTTCGATTGTTTTACGATTGGTTCGGTAAGAATTCGATTACCGAACACAATCGAACCAATCGAACTCACAATCACTCTGACCCGGGGGGGGGGGGGCACTCCCATATATATGCTATATAGGTATGTGCCCCCAAATAGGGTATGGTTTTTGAACCTCCAGATCCTTAAATGGGGTACCATATTTTGCTTTTTCGCCATAAAATAAATTATTCAATCTTTCATTTGGGTACACTTTTTTTATATTGACTAAAAATTCCGCTTATCGTAACAGCCAGCGTATGCACTTCTGAGATTAGCGATTTCCAAAGGAGCAGTATTAACTTTTACCTTAAATTGGGTCTATATTTCAGTGACAAATCCTTGGAAAGGGTATGAATTTTCCAATTCTTCATCCTTAAATAGGGTCAGGGTTTCGACATCCCGGGGCACACCCCTATCCTAAATTTTCGAACGATTGGATTCGATTGGATTCGATTACCGAACGTTCGATTGACTACGCCGGGTATGTATTGCGTTACACAAACTAGTATCAATGCTAACGGTGCTAATGCTATACTTTTCTTGAAACCACTATTGGATTATTTAACTTCTACTTCGTCAGAAAACTGATTTCTTAAATTGTTACCTAAATTTTTCTGTGACAACGACCAGGGATTTTAATTTTTAAAGTAGTTGTACGAAGTGCTCAAAATAGCCATATATTCAAATTTTTTTTTTAGATCTAGACAATAATTAGTTTAAAAAAGTACGATCATAGACTGACAAAAGTAGCCGCAGGAGGAACGACAAGTATAACCACCGGGGTAAACCGGCTTCTTTGAAACCCTTGGATATCCTACGCTTTAGTTGGACTGAAAATAATCTGAATACCGTCTCACCCTGTACATTGTGCTATCGCCTATGTATTAAACACCACAGGTATCATGTATATATATGTCAAGCAAAAATAAATCAGTCAAAATACCGGTATTCCAACAAATGATAATGAGTTGTAATGTAAGTTCACTATAAAAGTATGTGCCAAATATATCAAGTCTTACCAAACTTTGTAAGCTTTACTTTGCTTGGTTGCCCTCTTGACCTTCGTTTACGGCTTCCCTAGTGTATTGAAAAGAAGTCTACTTAGCGTTCAACCAGACAATACAACTATAAGTGTGTGTAAAAGACAGTTAAAGATGCTGTGAGTGTGACTGCACGGCCGTTCACACTTTCAAATCAGCCGCCAATCTGCAGACTAGATCTGCAGACTAGCAAGAAATTCAAAGAAAGACTTGAAAGTTGAATGACCGAATCGCACATGCAAAACTCAAAATAAATCAGCGAATATTGATTGAAATTCAAAAGAATAAATCACAGAAGCAAAATGAATGGGTTACTTACATTATGTGAAGATATTTTGTGTTTTCTAAGCAGGGAAAATGGTGTATTTTACACAAAAATATCGATATAAACAATAGCAAAGCTGCCTTCATCCGGACAACTGTCATGCAAGCTTGTCACGTGTCACCACAGGGAGCCCGCAAAAAGAAAATATCAATGACGTAATAGCCTTAAAAATCTTATTGGAAGCAACAGTTCTAAATTATATAATATTCCATTCAAGAGTCACAAGAACTGAGGCCTATAAATATAAACTGTAAAACGTAATAGAAATAAGAAGTCACCATCAGATTGAAGGTCATAGTTGTGGGGGTGGTCATTGCGTTTGAAAAATTGAACTACCGCAAAATGTTTTCTAAATACAGTCATTTCCGCATAAGTGAGAAGCTATAGTATGGGTTTACGTAAACGCACAGTACGCTACGTTACGTCAATACGGTTACTAAGAAATTAAAGTAGCCATTTGCGGGGAATGGGGAGTCTTGCGTGACATTTTAAATTTCAATCCAACAAAAACAAAAATATAATATTTGAAAAGAGCACACCAAAGCTAGCTACTGAAGTGAAATTTTAAAGTAATTTCGATGAATAGAGCGAAAGTTATGGGCGACCGAAGTTGGCGTGGGCAAGCTGGATCAAAATTTAAAATGTCACGCAAGACCTGCAAACTCGCATTGTGGCACTGTTTTAGTGAACGCTTCATTTTCATTCAGACCGCGATAAGTTTGAATAGTGAAGTATCGAATTTTGAACTAGTGAGTTTGACACACAACAGATTCCCAATCGTTTCCCCATAGTTTACAACACAAATAGACAACAAATAAAATAGACCCTAAAACAGTCCCATAATTCTTTTCGAACATCAACTCCGAAATGACTAATAGGAGTTTGCAGGTCTTGCGTGACATTTTAAATTTTAATCCAACAAAAACAAAAACAAATTTGAAAAGAGCACACCAAAGTTAGCAAACATTGAAATTTTGAAGTCATTTCGATGAATAGGACGAAAGTTATGGGCGACTGAAGTTGGCTTCGTACGGTGGTGGGCAACAGCTTGCCCATGCACCACCGTACGTTTCTTAAGAAAAAAGCCAAGTTCGGTCGCCATAAGTTTCGCCCCATCATCGAAATTACTTCAAAATTTCAATTTTTGCTAATTTGTGCTCTTTTCAAATATTATATTTTTGTTTTTGTTGGATTAAAATTTAAAATGTCACGCAACACCTGCAAACTCCCCATTCGAAATGACACCGCGGGTTCATTACTTACGTACAGTTCCAATACGCCAGGAACTGATGTATATTAGAGTCTATATATTTTCTATTCGTCTAAATGGTGTATCGTTTTATAAAAAAAGTATTATCGTGATTCACTATACAAATAAAAGGCGCGAAAAACGTCATTATATAATACCTAAATTCACTACTCCAAATATATATAGTCAACATGAAAAAACTGATTCCATACAGCTTTGCCAGGTGAATGAATATTGAACCGTTTGTTGTCTAAGGCAAGTCGCGGCCTGAAAAAGAATATTTGAAAATGTTGATGGCTTATTAAAAAATACGCCCAAATGTGAAATTGCGGAAAACCGCTGTGCAAAGAATTTGATTGCCTTGTTAACTTTGCTCTTTCGTTATGAAAAGAAAACTGTCTTTCTTGACAAAAAACTTTCATACGTCGAAAAAGCCAGCGTTATTTCTTTGATTGATGACTTGAGTTTCTTTAGATTTTGGTGTGGCAACAGTTATACAGTTTTGAAGCTGTGTAAACATCAAAGTATATAAAATATGAAACAAACCTGGTTTTTCTACTAACACTGGAGAAGAGACGGTAGTCATGATATTTTGCCTTGCACTAGTTCTTGCCCTTTTAGGGCCATCGCTTTCAGAAGGTAAGTCAGTGTTAATCTCTGTTTTAATTTTCCTTGAACTTACTCAGCGTGATTTGCGCTTGGTGTGGAAGATTTTGAACAAAAATTTATATATAGGCAACAATGTTTAATACTCCAGCTGCATATACACTATAGTCCTATGAACACGATTGAGTTTTCAGAGCACGATCGAGATCAACCAGGGAACAACTAGCCAAGTAAAGCCTTGAACTATCTCACTCAACTTCATAGCATATTGACAAAAGTAACACTTATTTTATAGCATACTTGCACTCTACTGCTCATTCCCGCCCAGTTACACCTTATATCTAATCAGTTGAGTTTATACCACGAAGGACGAAGGGAAGCGTAATAATCGTTGAACCTCGCTCACACTCGCTCACACTCGCTCAATCTTACATCAAACTACACAACCACAGAAAACAGAGAAGAATACACGGGCGTTCAAACGTCTTACGACTCCTCCTTCTGCAACCTACACTTTCCGGCAATTACATGAAGAGCTCGAGGGGCAACTTGCTATCTTCTCCTGTGGGCCGGCTTCCTTTGGAAAAGAAGAGAAAGGGAAGAAGGAGAGGAGGGGGAGGGGATGGGAGGGGGGAAGGTTGCCTGAGGAGGAGTCTAGGAGTAAACCTTTCAAAACGCTCGTTTACTCAGTTTCAAATGATCGCGCAAACCAATCCAAGTTTCTTTTCTTTGTTCACAGCTTGCGGCCAAAAGCCGTTCAGCGCTCGTGTTGTTAACGGAGATAACGCCTCTCCACACGCCTGGCCTTGGCAGATTTCTCTTCGAGTCAATGGCCGCCACATCTGCGGTGGTTCGTTGATCGCACCTCAATGGGTTGTAACTGCAGCTCATTGTGTGGAAAGGAATCCAAGACCGAGCGGATACACTGTTGTAGTAGGTGAGTGAATATCACTGAATAGAACTCGATTTTAGGTATTAAGGTGGAGTATAAGGAAATGCGATAGAGTCGTTTTCGTATGAGTGGCAACCTACGGCACAGAGCTAATTATGGTCATGGTACGAAATCGAAGACATCTATTCAACCAATCACAGCGTGCAAAATCATTGCTCGACCAATCAGAATGCTTGGACACGGCACAGTCACCGCAAAATACGAACCGTACCGCGCGCGTCTACCACAGGAAACCCACTCATACGAAAACAACTCCACTGCGCGCGCTCTACCACAGGAAACCCACTCATATACGAAAACAACTATACAGGAAACCCACTCATACGAAAACGACTTCATTGCGCGCACTCTACCACAGGAAACCCACTCATACGAACACGACTTCATTTCGCGCACTCTACCACAGGAAACTCACTCATACGAAAACAACTATACAGGAAACCCACTCATACGAAAACGACTTCATTGCGCGCACTCTACCACAGGAAACCCACTCATACGAAAACGACTCCATTGCGCGCACTCTACCACAGGAAACCCACTCATACGAAAACGACTTCATTGCGCGCACTCTCTACCACAGGAAACCCACTCATACGAAAACGACTCCATTGCGCGCACTCTACCACAGGAAACCCACTCATACGAAAACGACTTCATTGCGCGCACTCTACCACAGGAAACCCACTCATACGAAAACGACTTCATTGCGCGCACTCTACCACAGGAAACCCACTCATACGAAAAAACGACTCCATTGCGCGCACTCTACCACAGGAAACCCACTCATACGAACACGACTTCATTTCGCGCACTCTACCACAGGAAACCCACTCATACGAACACGACTCCATTGCGCGCACTCTACCACAGGAAACCCACTCATACGAAAACGACTCCATTCATTGCGCGCACTCTACCACAGGAAACCCACTCATACGAAAACGACTCCATTGCGCGCGCTCTACCACAGGAAACCCACTCATACGAAACCACAGGAAACCCACTCCAAAACGACTTCATTGCGCGCGCTCTACCACAGGAAACCCACTCATACGAAAACGATCCATTGCGCGCACTCTACCACAGGAAACCCGACTCCATTGCGCGCGCTCATACGAAAAAACGACTTCATTGCGCGCACTCTACCACAGGAAACCCACTCATACGAAAACGACTCCATTGCGCGCACTCTACCACAGGAAACCCACTCATACGAAAACGACTTCATTGCGCGCACTCTACCACAGGAAACCCACTCATACGAAAACGACTTCATTGCGCGCGCTCTCTCCATTGCGCGCACTCTACCACAGGAAACCCACTCATACGAAAACGACTTCATTGCGCGCACTCTACCACAGGAAACCCACTCATACGAAACACGACTCCATTGCGCGCACTCTACCACAGGAAACCCACTCATACGAAAAACCGACTCATACATTGCGCGCGCGATCTACCACAGGAAAAACCCATTGCGCATACGAAAAACCACTCCATTGCGCGCGCGCTCTACCACAGGAAACCCACTCATACGAAAACGACTCCATTGCGCGCACTCTACCACAGGAAACCCACTCATACGAAAACGACTTCATTTCGCGCACTCTACCACAGGAAACCCACTCATACGAAAACGACTCCATTGCGCGCACTCTACCACAGGAAACCCACTCATACGAACACGACTTCATTGCGCGCGCTCTACCACAGGAAACCCACTCATACGAACAGGAAACCCACTCAAAAACGACGCGCACTCAGGAAACCCATCATACGAACGCTTCATTGCTACTCTACCACAGGAAACCCACTCACTCATACGAAATACGAAAACGAACTCCATTGCGCGCGATCTAACACAGGAAAATCCACTCATACGAAAACGACTCCATTGCGCGCACTCTACCACAGGAAACCCACTCATACGAAAACGACTCCATTGCGCGCACTCTACCACAGGAAACCCACTCATACGAAAACGACTCCATTGCGCGCACTCTACCACAGGAAACCCACTCATACGAAAACGACTCCATTGCGCGCGATCTAACACAGGAAACCCACTCCGTACGCAAACGACTCTAACTAGTTTACAACTATATATAGGTGCTCACAGCAGAACGGGATCAACACAAGTGCAGCAGACGTTCCGTTTGCGACAGCTTTTCAAACACGAGCAATTCAACATGAGGCAGCTGAGAAATGACGTCGCTCTTCTTCAACTGGAGAAGCCCATCCAAGCTAGCTCCAAGGTCAACACCGTATGTCTTCCATCTTCTGGCAGCAGAGCTCCAGCGGGATCCCGTTGCTACATAACAGGTATAACGGAAGTTCTTGTGTTTAAAGTACGTCATTTCCGGTCCTGTTCATCAATTCTAGTATGACAGATATATTGTAATGGGGACAGTCTTACTGAAAATAAATACATAGATGCATACATTAAGGACGTTCGCGGGCAAAAAAACTATCCATGTTTTTTTCCTGAAACTTCGTATGGTGAAATAAGATCATTATTAAAGCTAAATGAGCAAATAAAAAATGGGGGTCACCGACTTCGCTATGGAGCCAGATTTCTTCAAAGTATACCCATTTTCTGATCGAAAATTACGTGCGTTAAATCCACGGAAAGTCGAGAATGACAGGTATTTTTTTGTAGAAAAACTAAACGGATTGCTAAAATTTTCCTCAAATGGCTATCTAAGAGTTTATAGAATAAAATTATGTACAAAGATTTGTAAATATATGGAAACAACCTGTAGTTTTTGGCTCATATTTACAGTCACCACGTAGCCATCGACGACTCTTTTGCGTGAAGGTAGGTTGAATATTTCATCTCAATTCGTGTTTTTATCAAAATCTAACCATGTTTTTTTCTTTAAATTTGGTACATGGGGAGCTGTTATGATTCTTTGTAAAATCACAAAATAAAAAATGGGGGTCACCGGTATCGTTCTCGAGATATTAGCCGATGAAAATCGTCTACGTAACATGCGTGACTGGCTGCCATCTTGGACGTGAGGAAAGAGGACTGGACCGACATGATTCGAATCTTGATTTTATGCGCAGAAAAGATGCGCGTGAACAATGCGCGCGAACGTCCTTAAGAAACCATGTAGTTGAAACAGCGGCGGCCATATTGGATGACGTCATCAATGATAGTGTTCTTTTTTTCATTTTTATTGAACATGGCGGCTATACCTTTGGCCAAAGGGCCTTTTGATAATTTCTTATCAGTGACGCTTGTTATTCAGATACGCCTATTTTCCGACTATTTACTCATTATTTAATCACCGGTGTATGTTATATTTATTTAAGGATGGGGACGTACCGTTGGTGGTGGAAATGCTGCTTCAATCCTTCAACAAGCCATGCTTCCCGTCGTTGATCACCAGACATGTAGCCGTGTCAATGGCCGACTCGTTCCAGTAGAGGAACGATCCATGATCTGTGCTGGCGGTCGAGGCAAGGGTGGTTGCCAAGGAGACAGTGGTGGACCATTCGTGTGTAACGAGGGTGGTAAATGGGTACTTCGTGGTGCTGTCAGCTGGGGACATAGCCAGTGCCGTACTGATCACTATACCGTCTTTGCTCGTATCAGCAGCTTCGTTAGTTGGATCAACGGCAAGATGTCTGGTAATTACACCTTTCAGGCTTCAAAATAGGCGAGTCAAAGACAGATAGAAGAGGACAAAGATTGGCGTAAAGAGAAAGACAGACAGACAGACAGACAGGCAGACGGACAGACAGAAAGACAGACAGACAGACAAA
This sequence comes from Actinostola sp. cb2023, assembly GCA_033675265.1. NCBI lineage: Eukaryota > Metazoa > Cnidaria > Anthozoa > Actiniaria > Actinostolidae > Actinostola > Actinostola sp. cb2023. The sequence goes on along the minus strand of JAUJYZ010000606.1, from coordinate 75,622 downwards.
CCACCTTTGGGTGATATAAGGCCTTCTAAAATAAATATTGTATTTATTATTATAATAATATTGCAGACAGACAGACAGGTAGGCAGGTAGGTAGGCAGGTAAGGCTGGCAGACAGACAGACAGAGCAAATAGTCTGAGTATACCTGAATTTATTACGTTTTGATTTTAGGTGGAGGAGGCGGAGGCGGTGGCGGTGGTGGAGGCGGAGGCGGCGGTGGCTCATGTGAGTACATTCAATAATGATTTATTTCTTCCTGCATGTACGATAAGATTGCACAATCTTCAAAAAAAGACTTGACGTCATCAAAACATTATTTTCACGTGATTTCTATATAAGGAATTTTCTCAATAAACATTTGCATGGCACGTAGCAGATGACGTAGTCATATGAACCAGCTTGTTAAATATATATTGGTACATTGTGTATTTCTAGGCCAGGACCGTGACCGTCGCTGTCGAGGATGGACCCGATATTGCAGCTATAATCCCTATGTCAGGGCAAATTGTCGAAAGACATGCAGACTATGCTGAAAAGGTAATTATAAATTTATACAATCAAATTAAAATTGCATGCATTTATCTCGGCTTTGCTTTGTTTGCTCGTCGTCAAAGTATAAAACGGGGGGATCGAGTGGGCGAGGGAAGCATACGGAAAATATTTTTGTTAATTTTAATTTCCAGTAAAAATTAAACTAATTTACCGCTAGTTTACACGCTTGATTTCGAGTTGCAACACTCGGGAAATAGTCGGGACATAGTCGGGAAATACTCGGGAAATACTGTCGGGCAATACTCGAGTAATACTCGGGAAATACTCGGGAAATACTCGGGAAATACTCGGGAAATACTCGGGAAATACTCGGGCAATACGCTCGGGCAATACTCGAGCAATACACTCGGGCAATAATTGGGCAATAATCGGGCAATACTCGGACAATATTCGGGAAATACTCGGTCAATGCTCGGGTAATACTCTCGCCAACAGTGCAGAAAAATCTGCCTGTAGTGTCAAAAAGGGTTTTTAATAGAGAGGCATTTAAAATACATCCAGCGAGACGTTACTGTAATAATGGTAAAGGTAAATGATGATATATATTTATCACGTTAAAATATTTGTGTTTCTTTTATAAACAGGTAAAACAGAGAAAAACAGAAGTGATTCTATAAAACATTAAATCGATCAAGAAACTTCTGTATTCTTTCAAAATATTGAAATAAAATTGATGAGACAATACTCTTGACTCTGAGATGCAAATATATTAATAATAATAGACACAACAAGGTCATAACGTTTGACGAGCGTTTGCCGAGCGGGTTCCGAAGTTGCTTCGGAAGTTCGCTTTGAACTTAGACTGAAGCACTTCCCCTCCCCTCCCCTCCCTTTTCTTAGAAAATCCTGCCAACTTTTTTACTATGACTATTCTATTCAAACTCGAGTTTGTTTAGCTGTAGATAATACAATTATTTACTATTTTTGTGGCTACTGTCTCTATGGAGACGTAGCCACTAAAAGGCCCACTATGCTATCGAGTGTGTAAGTAGTCCGTATATCCGTATGTATATTCCTCCCTTCCACTCTTCCTTCCTTCTATTCTTCCTTCTTTCATTTGTTCAACTCTTCCTATACTTTCGTTCCTTCCACTCTTCTTTTTTTTTCCTTCCTTTAGTTCCTTCCTTCCTTCTTTCCTTTCTTCTTTTCTTCCTTCCCTCCTCCATTCCATCCATCCAGTTCCTTATTTCTTTCCTTTCTTCCTTCCTTCCTTCCTTCCTTCCTTCCTTCCTTCCTTCCTTCCTTCCTTCCTCATTTTCTCCTTCCGTTCTTTCTCTCGTTTCGACTCAGGGATCTTGAAACCGAAGAGACCATGCATGAAGAAAAACAAAAACTTAAAATCAACAATTAAATTAAAGAATCAAACAATTTCTAACACCTTTAGTGTCTGAGCAAATAGATTCAAAATCCTACAAAAGACTTGACATGTACTCAAAAGCAACTGTTGCCATCCTGTCGTGGGTCTGTCGTATATCTTAGAAGAAGCTACATATCGTACCGCTGGACAAAGAAAACTGGAGAACGGAACCCTGCCGCGCGTCTTTTAGAGTAACATTTCTGACATAAAGCTGAAACAATTTATTACTTTTTTAATACACTAAACCCCATTATTCTAGTAAACAATGTTCATCAACTCTGAAGTTTAAATTGTAAGTAAGCAAATGTAAGATTCAGCTGGCTAAACAGAAAGGGTATAAAATAAAATGATAATTAAGTCGATCATCACTAGAGAATCATGATTTTCTGTCTGAGCTTACTTCTCGTCTTTTGGGGACCGTCAGTTACCGAAGGTTAGTCTATCATCGATCAGCTATGCACATGCACCACACAAGGGTAGAATTTGGTACAAAGCATTGTTTATTTTGAAGCATAGCTAAATTTCTCCGGCTTTCAGAATTGAACAAGTTGTGAAAATGGAAAAAAACTCTATCGTTAAAAAAGAGGGAAGGATTGGGAAGTAGGAAGGAAGGAAAGAAGGGAGGAAGGAAAGAAGGGAGGAAGGAAAGAAGGGAGGAAGGAAGGAAGGAAGAGAAAGAGGGAGGATAAACTGCACAAAGAGTGAAAATCTATAATAAAGAAACCCCACATAAAATAATAGCATGTAGCGTCGTGTACAATTTACATCTTTTTCTAACAAAACAAACTATAGAAAACATGAGCTGCACTTTCCCGCCAAAAATCTTAGGAAATAAAATCGGGAGGTTACAATAATTATACATGTATTTATCATGGGTTATGTAACGCGGCTCGTGTGGACACACCCCTATAAGTGGTTGCGTATTACATGATAAATGTTTTATATTCGGTTGAACGGGGGAGCGAATTAGAATATAAGTATATTTATTTTTCTTAGCTTGTGGTGTTAAGCCACTAAGTGCTCGAGTCATCAATGGCGAAGATGCGCTACAACACGCATGGCCTTGGCAGATCTCTCTTCGTGTCAATGGCCGTCACATCTGCGGTGGTTCGTTGATCAAACCTGACTGGGTCCTTACTGCGGCTCATTGTGTAGCTAGCAACACAAGACCAAGCGGGTATACTGTGGTAGTAGGTGAGTGGGCCATTCTCACCACCACTTCCATCATCATGCATTACCAATATGAATGTGGTGTATATGTCTGTGAACCTGATTTTATTGTTGTTGTTTTTTTCCCTCAAAGGCGGTCATCAGTTGTCAGGAACAACATCATTTCAAGAGACACTCCAACTAAATCAGCTCATCAAACACAAGAAATATAGCTCGAGGCACTTGAAGAACTCGACGTGGCTTTGCTTCAACTTGAAAGGGAGGTGAAACTGAGTGATGTAGTCAGCCCCGTGTGCCTCCCAACTGCACCTGCTACAGTGGGCAAAGACTGCTACATCACAGGTAAGGTGACAGAATACGTTATGTTTATTAATGTTATGCAGTTAGGGTCGCCATCTTGAAAGGTGACCAGGCTTTTATATCCAAAGGAAGTTATATATAGTTATGGTAGCCATCTTGAAATGAAGTTATAATTATGGCAGCCATCTTGAAAGGTAATCAGGCCTTCATATCCAAAGGAAGTCATAATTATGGCAGCCATCTTGAAATGTAACCAGGCCTTTATATCCAAAGGAAGTCATAATTATGGCACCCATCTTGAAAGGTAACCTGGCCTTTATATCCGAAGGAAGTTATAATTATGGCAGCCATCTTGAAAGGTAACCAGGCCTTTATATCTGGTGGAAGTCATAATTATGGCAGACATCTTGGAAGGTAACCAGGCCTTTCTATCCAAAGGTAGTTATAACTATGGTAGCCATTTTGACATGTAACCAAGCCTTTTCAAGAAGGCGAGGTGACCATTGTAGCCATCTTGTTGAAAGCTACAGAACAGTTAAAAAATAACTAAGGCCTGGTTCAAACGCCATACTTCCCAAGCGCCTTACTTCAAAAGAAGCCGCCTGATTATCTATTGTTTGAAATGAGAACGGCTCATGATTAGCACGACGTCTGAACTAGGCCTAAGAGAGCTTGAAAGTATCCCTGTATGAAACCGTGGACTAAAAGTTGATTTACAGCTGGTAGTCATGAAATTAATTTGATATATTTCTCAGGATGGGGTCGAATTAAAACTGGCGGAAATCTTCCAGAAACCCTACAACAAGCTGCACTTCCGGTTGCGTCGCACCAAGACTGTTCTGCTGTCAACGACCAGCTTCTACCAGTAGACGAGACGACTATGATCTGTGCTGGCGGTCAAGGCAAGGGTGGTTGCCAAGGAGACAGCGGTGGACCATTCGTGTGTAACGAGGGTGGTAAATGGGTACTTCGTGGCGCTGTCAGCTGGGGACATCACGAGTGTAATACTAATTATTACACCGTGTTTTCTCGTATTAACAGCTTCGTTAGATGGATCAACAACAATATAGGTATGTATATGACGGTGTATATATTGCGTTTTCTACCGTCCGACGAAGGACTAACGTCTGAAAGATCAAAAAACCATTATAACCCTAGGGTTAATTAACTTGAGCACAAGTTCCAGTGCCAGGCCTTTGTATTTTACTTTTTACTTATATATATTCTTTGATTCTCTATTACTGAATAAAAATAGAAAAATAAACGCTACACGACGTTTCGATGTCACAGATATCATTATCAGGTGAAACTGATGTACAAGATGATATGCATAGATTAAACTAAGTGGGATGGCAGTTCCCATGGGTATAATATACTAAAATAACTTTGCGTTAATGGAGTCGTTCTGTATAAGAGTCTGGTGAGTTCTGCGAGAGACTCTATTGTATTATAGCAAAGATCGACATTAAGGAACCAGGGGACCTTCGTGACCACTGTTCACTGAAAGCCGCGTAGCGCACTAACCACTCGTCCAACATGTATAAAAGTATACATTTTCTTAAAGCTGAATAAATGCAGATTCTAAATATGCTGGAGATTATTTCCTATTTTGTAAATATTTTTTGTTATTGCACATTTTAGAAAATTCGACCGGCCTTGTTCAAAGAGAATTTTGGACGCGGGAATTCAATCGATTTCTAAACGGAAAGTGCCATTGTAATGAGCACACTTTGTTCTAAAAAACCGTTTCTCCGATATTTGATACGTTGCCTCCGTTTAAAAGTTATTTGATGATTTATGTGTAAATCGCTTAAAAACACATTAATGAAATTTGACCGCAAATATTTCCTCAACAAAAGCGTTTATCGGAAATCGGAGAAACAATTTTTTAGAACAAAGTGTGCTCATTACAATGGCAATTTCCGTTTAAAAATCGATTTAATTCCCGCGTCCAAAATTCTCTTTGAACAAGGCCGGTCGAATTTTCTAAAATGTGCAATAACAAAAAATATTTACAAAATAGGAAATAATCTCCAGCATATTTAGAATCTGCATTTATTCAGCTTTAAGAAAATGTATACTTTTATACATGTTGGACGAGTGGTTAGCGCGCTACGCGGCTTTCAGTGAACAGTTGTCACGAAGGTCCCCTGGTACCTTTTAAAGTGATGTCTGATAATGGTGTCTGTGACATCGAAACGTCGTGTAGCGTTTATTTTTCTATTTCTATTGAAAACTATAAGCCAAGCAACTATTATTAGATCTCTATTAATAATTATTGTTTTGTACCATTTTAAGCTGGCAGTACAGGAGGTGGAAGACCCGGAAAAGGATAGTAAACGCATAAACATATCGTGTTTCAGTAAGTACAAACATGGTTAATTCTGGTTAATAGAAAGCAATGGTTATGAAACCCAGCAGGCAAACATCATTGTTTCATTTTGTTTATTCATTTGTTTGTAACTACGACCGTGTTTTCCATATACACCTAATTCTTGTTTATTATTCAAACTTCATACACTGTACTAAATTGTGGCTTCTGATTGGCTAAACTCGATCACGTGATTATGTGTTATCTGATGACAACGGCACTAGTGCCGTCTATCACAGTTTTACGCACGGTGTAGCGGTGTCATGGCGGCTGTTGATCCTGACAAAGACAGGTTTAATCAACTAGCTAAAGAAGAAATAAACGAAATAATAGCAGGTGCGCAGCCTAAAACGACTGTTCGTCAAACTCGTTGTGGAGTTTCAGTGATGAAAGGTAAAAAAGGAACTTAATTATTATTCAAAACAAGCACTTTTTGCCGTCGGTTCACGGTTCTTGTTCGTTGAGTGAAAAAGCTCAAACCTTAAAAATGATGAATGAAACTTGCCTTGTTATGACTTAAAAACAAAAGATAAATGCTTTATTCGTGTTTGGTTGCAATTGGAATGGTTGTAGAGGAGATATCCAGCGGAAGCGTCGGAAGATCTAGCTAAATATATTTTTGCTTTAAACTTATTTACCGTGAATAAAATTATATTTTGAACATTTCACAACTGCAGTGTATTCAGTTTGAATAATAAATGGGTTAGAGACTTCTAGTTCGTGCTTTACCGGCAAATAGACGCACTTGCTGGCTGTAGAATGAACTCGAAATTCTTCATACTGCACTCGGCTACGCCTCGAGCAGTATTTGAATTCTCGTTCATTCTACAGCCAGCGCGTGCGTCTATTTGCCGGTAAAGCACTCACATCAGTCTCTAACCCTTAAATAATCGTTGATGTCGAGACCAGTCGACGAAACCACATATTTTCCAAACGAACTTTATTTTTACTCTGACTTACAACTGAGTCCAAAAAAAACATGTGTCTGCCTCCCTCCGAGCGCTCTCCGAACAACACCCGATGCACGCCCGGACATAGACACACCGGGAACCCATAAACAATTTTTTTTAACATCAATGTTCAAATAATAATAATAATAATAATAATAATAATAATAATAATAATAATAATAATAATGACTTTATTTCAGTGTCAATGTATTTAGTTTATACAACTAATTGGGGATATCTGTTATATGTGTAGATAAAAAAAAAAAACCCGAGTGATTTTAAATAAATCAATATAAATATAAAGCAGGAGCCCATAAGTTATGGGCTCCTGTATAAAGGTATAAAATTCAGTAACTGAAATACAATGTTCGGTCGGGACAGTTGACGTCGGGTTGAAAATCAGAAATCATTAAATCTATGACCGCAAGGATGTCTGGGAAAGCAGTCAATGAGCGACGTTACCATGGTTACATGCAGATGAAAAGATCAAAATCGAAATGTTCCACTTAATGCAATAAGCATTGATTGGAAGATTGAACATCGATCTTACGAGCTAGGTTTTGAGAATTTCTTTTTCCCAGAATTCCTTTTGGTCATAGTTTACATAGCTATCAACCAAACAACGTTCATCAGCCAAAAACACCCAAGGATCTAGTCATTTAACCATATCATTTGAGCCTAAAAGAAAGTCAAGATGAATTAGTCACCTTCCATGTTGCCTTCTTTGTCATGCTCGTTGAAGTTTGCCGCGCTGAGTTTCGGCATAACCATTCGTTTTCTATTAACTATTATTATTATATTAACTATGGCATAAATAAGTTTCATAAGCCCAAACTGTAACTGTGACATTTACTGTGAGTTTTTGTTTGTACTCAGAATCTTGAACAAATTACACTACTAATAAAATCAAAAAATAAATTATACCAACATGGCTTCGATGATTGTTATCATTTTGATGGAGTTTGTACTACTTCGTCCCCAGGCCACTTCTCGCGATTTCCCATAATGCATCGCTCGTTTTTTTACTCGGGAAATACTCGGGAAATACTCGGGAAATACGCTCGGGCAATACTCGAGCAATACACTCGGGCACTCTCGGGCAGTAATTGGGCAATACTCGGACAATATTCGGGAAATACTCGGTCAATGCTCGGGTAATACTCTCGCCAAAAGTGCAGAAAAATCTGCCTGCAGTGTCACAAAGGGTTTTTAATAGAGAGGCATTTAAAATACATCCAGTGAGATGTTACTGTAATAATGGTAAAGGTAAATGATGATATATATTTCTCACGTTAAAATATTTTTGTTTCTTTTAAACAGGTAAACCAGAGAAAAGCAGAAATGATTCTATAAAACATTAAATCGATCAAGAAACTTCTGTATTCCTTCAAAATATTGAAATAAAATTGATGAGACAATACTCTTGACTCTGAGATGCAAATATATTAATAATAATAGACACAACAAGGCCATAGCGTTTGACGAGCGTTTGCCGAGCGGGTTCCGAAGTTGCTTCGGAAGTTCGCTTTGAACTTAGACTGAAGCACTTCTCCTCCCCTCCCTTTTCTTAGAAAATCCTGCCAACGTTTTTACTATGACTATTCTATTCAAACTCGAGTTTGTTTAGCTGTAGATAATACAATTATTTACTATTTTTGTGGCTACTGTCTCTATGGAGACGTAGTCACTAAAAGGCCCACTATGCTATCGAGTGTGTAAGCAGTCCGTATGTCCGTATGCTTATTCCTTCCTTCCACTCTTCCTTCCTTCTATTCTTCCTTCTTTCATTTGTTCAACTCTTCCTATACTTTCGTTCCTTCCACTCTTCCTTTTTTTTCCTTCCTTTTGTTCCTTCCTTCTTTCCTTTCTTCTTTTCTTCCTTCTTTCCTCCATTCCATCCATCTAGTTCCTTAGTTCCTTCCTTCCTTCCTTCCTTCCTCATTTTCTCCTTCCATTCTTTCTCTCGTTTCGACTCAGGGATCTTGAAACCGAAGAGACCATGCATGAAGAAAAACAAAAACTTAAAATCAACAATTAAATTAAAGATCAAACAATTCCTTAACACCTTTAGTGTCTGAGCAAATAGATTCAAAATCCTACAAAAGACTTGACATGCACTCAAAAGCAACTGTTGCCATCCTGTCGTATGAGTTTTTGTTTGTATTTCAGAATCTTGAACAAACTACTAATAAAATCAAGAAATAAATTATACCAGCATGGCTTCGATGATTGTTATCATTTTGATGGAGTTTGTACTACTTCGTCCCCAGGCCACTTCTCGTAATTTCCCATAATGCATCGCTAGTTTTTTTTCGCAAAAAAGGAATTATCTTTTGACTGACTTTTCTTAACTCGGTTGAAGTTTTTGTTTAACAACTCGATCTTTGTTAAGGTGGCTCGAAGTAGCTAGTTTTTAACTGACCACACTTCTACTTTTCATTTGGTGAATTGATAAACTTATCCTAGACCGATCAAAACGACTTTTGCACCAGTTATCGGGCAAAGATGGAAATTTAGAATTATATAAATTTCAGCTCGATCGAAGTTTCCTTGGCAACGATAAACAAAGATAAACAAAGATCGTTGAAATCAGTTTTTCTAAAATATCTCAAGATTTCGATGAGCTCTAGACAAGCGACTATTTGCATGATAAACTACATCCTACGGCAAAGTATATGAGACAGAATTCAAACTTTTTGATCAGAGCGATTTTGAATAATTTCCATAAAGATTATTTATGCAAATTATTCAAAATCGCTCTGATCAACAAGTTTGAATTCTGTCTCAGATACTTTGCCTTAGTATGTAGTTTATCATGCCTACGTATAGTCGCTTGTCTAGAGCTCATCGAAATCTTGAGATATTTTAGTAAAACTGATTTCAACGATCTTTGTTTATTGTTGCCAAGGAAACCTCGATCGAGCTGAAATTGACATAATTCTAAATTTCCATCTTTGCCCGATAACTGGTGCAAAAGTCGTTCTGATCGGTCTAGGATAAGTCTATCAATTCGCCGAATGAATAGTGGAAGTGTGGTCAGTAAAAAACTACTTTGAGCCACCTTAAGACACCTCGATTCACCTTGAACGAGGTTTTGACCAGGCTTGACGTCGGGAGTATACTGACTCGGGAAATATACTTGGACAATGACTCGGATACTCGGGAGTCCCTGAAATCATTAACTAAAAATAGGGTATCCGAAATCGTGTATTTTGACTCCAATGAAACATCCAGTCCTTAGATATATAGCATTATAGTTTATTGGCGAGTTCCATGGACTCAAATACTACCCAGTCCATTGTTAGATATGGCAGTAATTTTAAGCTCAGACAGATATCTCCACAAAGCAAATTCAGATGGCTATGCCAGTGTGACAGGTGATGTTACATGCCCCACTGATGTAAGCAATCGCAGCTGGGGACCGGAAACGTTTGGCCAGGATTGTAGTATACTGGAAAATAAATTAAGGAAAAACTTGAATGGGCAGATGAATGACTTTTGGAAAGTTTTAGTTTCTAAGGTTTGGGACATTTCCAAACAATTGCCAAGGCTTTGGATATTTCCAAGGAAATTCGTGAAAAAATCAATTTCCAATGAATTTTCAAGGTTTCAAGAACATGCATTGTTTTCCACTGGACTCACATGCACTCCCATTTCTGCAGCTGCTGACCATGTTCAACAGGGATTGATTTTTAACGACAAGTTGTACAGCCAATTGCATCAGCTTTCCAGAATGTGCAAGCACACGCTAAATGTTGAAGAAACAATTTCTAAAGAAACTTCAAAACCTTTTGAAACTCAACGATGCTTCAACGTCAAGCACCCTTTGAAGATCAAAACCATGTCACTTGCAAGACAAATGTCGTGCCTAAATATACAAACTGCGACTTCCCAAACAAATAACTCAGGGTAAATGTTTGCATACTTGTGGACTTTGAAAAGCCATCAGGTTTCAGGTGTTATAATGAAAAAGCATATAAATACTCAACTTCAAAATTGAATTAAGTACATTTAGCAAACGTTTCACTGCATGCCGAGATGATTTGGTGTTTTACTCTGGTGCTCGCCCTTTTTGGGCTATCGTTTTCTGAAGGTAAGCAACCCTGATGAATATTTATATTGAAATAAATTGAATTGAATTATTTGGTATATCATCCAGATACTATTCAATGAAGAAGGTGCCAAGAAGTTCCTATCCATTCCAAACAAGATATTATGATTAGCCACTTTAGAAACGAGTGAAGGACTGGGAACGAGTTTTAAGAATTAATCTAATGAAAAAATATTAGATATTGAACGTTAACGAGTAACAGCTTTCCAAAAATCACAAAAATTACAAAGGAACGGTATGTTTAGTCGTACATTTCTTTGTAATTTTTGCAGTTTTTAAATGTCTGCAGTTCAGTTGCTGCTTCTCCAAACCCTATCAAAATCCTAAAACTCACTAATTCTGATATGCTCTTTCTTGTGAAGGGGTTCATTTTTTAATTAGATTAATTCTAAAAACTCGTTCCCAGTCGTCCACTCGTTTCTAAAGTGGCTAATTCAAACTCTCTATCTATTTTTCTTTTTTCTTTTTCAGCTTGTGGCCAAAAGCCATTCAGCGCTCGTGTTGTCAATGGCCAGAACGCTTCCCCACACGCCTGGCCTTGGCAGATTTCTCTTCGTGTCAATGGCCGTCACATCTGTGGTGGTTCATTGATCCGACCTGACTGGGTTTTAACTGCAGCTCATTGTGTGGATAGGAACCCCAGCCCAAGTGGATACACTGTTGTAGTAGGTAAGGCTTTGGTTTTATCACGTGTTTCATTCAGTTCATTTTCCTAAAACAACTTTAAAAAAACTAGTAACCAGGACATCAGGCCGTCTACTAACCGATCGCCCAAACAAGGAAGAGGATACGGAAAAGAGACGGAAAAAGACAACTATTCCACCCGCTTCGTTTGTCGTTCTGTTATGTCCTTATTCCATTTTCAGAAAGTGGCTTGTAAGTGTGTCATGAAGCGGGATGATATGGAATTTCAGTCACGGGAAAAGAACAGGGAATACCCTGTTCTTTTTCCATAACAGAAATTCCATACCACCCTCCATGAAACTCTTACAAAGTCACTTGACCTGAGATTGTCATGCACGTACTTACATAACTTTCACTGCATTTCATGGATAATGTTTCTGATGAAATATTTTCGTTTACCTTTTAAAAGGTGCCCATACCAGAACTGGTTCAACGTCTGTCCAACAAACGTTCCGTTTGCGACAGCTTTTCAAACACGAGAACTTCAACATGAGGCAGCTGAGAAATGACGTTGCACTTCTTCAACTGGAGAGAGCAGCTCAAATAAGTTCCAAGGTCAACACCGTCTGTCTGCCGTCAGGAGGGCAAGCACAAACAGGAGCACAGTGTTACATCACAGGTATTAATATCAAGACCTCTTAGGCTTACTAGGCTTGCCTCAGTGTTTTCCCATTCCAGATCTCTTGTGATGTCATACTTTGTACAAAGTGTTTCCATATCAATGTGTTTATTCATCCGTTAACAAGAAAGAAAATACGTTATACTCAAGGGAATGGTCACATGCTCTGAAATTGGACAATATTGAGGCAAGATAAAGACGTCTATTCCACTTGGGATTCTGGCCCCGATTGTGTGAAAGGTGGATAACGCTCCACGTTGGATAAATCCAGTAGATAAATTGATGTTGTTATATAATATCACTATTATTTACCTTTCGAACAACCTGGAACTGGTGTATCCACCTTTCGTAAAAGAGGAGCCTGGTGTATTTTGCATGGTCCTTCGTGAACCCGTGTTCCGGAAACAGTGCTCATTTGGCCACCTCATTGAGTTTGTAAAAAAAAACAGAAATTTAATTGGCCATAAATTATAGATTTACGAAACAACAATTTCAAGATACCCAGCAAATTCCTTAGCATATTGGAACTATATATCCAGTTTTCTAGGTTTGTTGATGGAGCTATCTCAGTGGTTTCGAAATCTTTAAATTTGATATATTTTTTGCTTAAAAGGATGGGGACGTACCGTTGGTGGTGGAAGTGCCGCCACAACCCTTCAACAAGCCATGCTTCCCGTCGCCTCTCACAGCGACTGTAGTCGTGTCAATGGCAAACTCGTCGCTGTTGACCAACGATCCATGATCTGTGCTGGCGGTCGAGGCAAGGGTGGTTGCCAAGGAGACAGTGGTGGACCATTCGTATGTAACGAGGGTGGTCGATGGGTACTTCGTGGTGCTGTCAGCTGGGGGCACGGACAGTGCCGTACTGATCACTATACCGTCTTTGCTCGTGTCAACAGCTTTGTGAGTTGGATTAACCAAAAGATAGGTAAGAAACTCAAAACTGTATCTACAATCGAGAAGGAAATCCTAGCTCTCAATGGATAACTATCATCAAGAATACTTGCGTCGATAATTAAATATGAATGGCCTAGCCCACTAATACATGGCATTTGGGTCAAGTCGCCCTCCTAGCTCAAGAATTCATATCAGGTAGATAATAATAATGACGACCACCCTCAGTGTCTGTACTTTTTACATGGACTACTTACAAACGCACTGTCACAACTTTGTTATTGCTCCAAATACCATTAAGTGTCACCCTGGCAAAATATATATACCAGTGTTCTTAAACGTAATCCAGCACTATTAAAAATCAGTCTAAAAAAATAACGACTTTACATATAACGACTTCAAATATACAAATATAATAGTATTTGTCTTTTTAACTTCGTAGGAAGCGCTGGCGGTGGTAATGAATAAGGCGGAGGTTGTGGTGGCGGTGGAGGATCAGGTGGGAATAAAAATGTTTTTAAAGTTTTCTTTCTAATATTTGAATCAGATTTATGTCAATCCCGCCTCCATTTTTATATCCCTTTGCACTCTTGACGACCCTCCCTCAGTGATGATATTATTTACATTAGGCTATTGAACTAACGAGGGCACATATTTGATAGTGCTGCAGAGGTATTAAAGTCACCCCGAGACAGTGACCAAGATGTGTTTGAGGTAGTTCGTATTTTCTTCGTATAAATAAATTTTCGATTCTTCACTCCCCTCCCCTCGATAGATTATGTGCACTAGGAAGCGGCGAGTGAATTGGTAGCACATAATAATAATAATAATAATAATAATCTTTATTTTGAGTGGGTTTACAAATACCGCAAATACAAGCTTTCAATACTGGTTTCCAATTTATGGCCCTCCACTTTTGATACAATTTGCACTCTTACTGATTACAATAATTACAGAACAATCAAGTTACAGTCGAAAACACTGACATAATAAAATAATAATATAAGATAGTGCTGCAGAGGTGGCAAAATAACTGACAAAAATAAAGGTGTTTTGAGGGTAGTTCGTATGGGTGCAAGGGATTTTACATCGCGCTTAAAGGAGCACTCTCACAGGTAATGCATTGCGCGCAGCAAATACAATTGTTTACCATATTTGGCCCACTTAGATTTGACAAGAACGCACGTGAAAAATACACGTGAAAAGTTCGCCTTTCGAATTACGAGACGGATCAGCAATGACAAGTCCGGAGTTCTCCAGAGAATCCGCTTCCTTCTCGTGTGGTAAAATAAAATCCAAAATTTTCGGTCATACGAAAATGGTACTGAGGTTCAAGGCGCGCAATGCATTACCTGTGAGAGTGCTCCTTTAATGTGTAACAAGCTCACTTCAACCATTGATTAATTAGGTTGTACTGATGCAATGGGAGCAGCTTGTCCAGGTTGGGCATCTCTGTGTCAAACATTCCCCAGTGTTAAAGAGAATTGCAAGAAGACATGCAATGCATGTTAAGGTATGCGAACTAACATACTCTTCAAAAAAAAGAAGATCGTTTGAATACTGTAGCAATAAAGAGCCGATCTGTGCGTTTCTTCTTCTTCTTCTTCTTCTACTTTTAGCTTTTTTGGAAAAGTTCTTCTAAAAAGGTAACACACTTCAAAACATTGTCTGAATATTGTAGCAACACAAAGGTATCGGTTCGTTTCCTTGTTTGAAGGGTAGAAATTTATAAGAAACTACGGTTTAACATTCTACGATTCTAACAAAGAAGACGCGCGAAACTACGATATCATTCCATTGTAAAACTCACAGATTCTGACTTTAGTTAAAACTCTATAATAATATGGACAGGATCGTTTTTTAGTCAAGGATGGTTCAAATGAACTTATGCGTTTTAATTTCAGTTCATTAATTTGTAAACATTTCTTAATATTTTATGCCCTTTATATTCCAGATCGTCCAAACCCTGACGTATGGATCAAGATTTCCAGGCAATTATAGAATCAAGAAAAGATGTATAAGTTGTCGTGATATAGATGCATAAATAAAGATATCAAATCAACATAGTTGTACATTTTATTTCAATCCAGGAAAAGGGCACGAAATCAACGTTAACTGAAAAGGAAGAAATAAAAAATATTGGAAGACTGGTTCCGAGTGTTTTGATTGGCTGAATTAGTTACAAGGTTTTCGAGGTGGAGGTCCATGATTACAACTGTAGAATACTCCACTACTGTACTGCAATAAAAAATAACGCACTTCAAACCTTGGAAATTCAATGGACATTAGTTGGATATTGGATAATTTCCATGGTTTTAATTTGGATATTTCTAAAGAATGTCTAATGAATTTCCAAGGTTTTGGATATTTCTAAAGAATGTCTAATGAATTTCCAAGGTTTTGGATATTTCTAAAGAATGTCTAATGGTTTTCCAAGGTTTTAATCTATATATTTCTAAAGAATGTCTAATGAATTTCCAAGGTTTTGGATATTTCTAAAGAATATCTAATTAATTTCCAAGGTTTTGGATATTTCTATATAATGTCTAATGAATTTCCAAGGTTTTGGATATTTCTAAAGAATGTCTAATGAATTTCCAAGGTTTTATATATTTCTAAAGAATGTCTAATGAATTTCCAAGGTTTTGGATATTTCTAAAGAATGTCTGATGAATTTCCAAGGTTTTGGATATTTCTAAAGAATGTCTAATGAATTTCCAAGGTTTTGGATATTTCTAAAGAATGTCTAATGAATTTCCAAGGTTTTATATATTTCTAAAGAATGTCTAATGAATTTCCAAGGTTTTGGATATTTCTAAAGAATGTCTGATGAATTTCCAAGGTTTTGGATATTTCTACAGAATGTCTAATGAATTTCCAAGGTTTTGGATATTTCTAAAGAATGTCTAATGAATTTCCAAGGTTTTACACATTTCTAAAGAATGTCTAATGAATGTCCAAGGTTTGGGATATTTCTAAAGAATGCCGGTCTATCAAGATAGGCACGTAGCAGCTATATTACACTCCAGATGAGACTAATAGACAAGAACACTTGTAACAAAACTATTAAAACTAAAATTTATTTGCGCGGTTCAATTCAGTCCAATATAATTAACATGACACTGTTGTATTTTATACTCGTGTTTTATACTCGGTAAAGCAAATTTTAAATTCAGTTTCCAATGAATTTTCAAGGTTTCAAGAACATGCATATTTTCCAGAGGATCCTCGCTCCCCTTTCTGCTGAGCATTTCCAGAGGGATTGTTTTTTCAACGACAACCAGTTGTACAGCCAATTGATCAGCTTTCCGGAATGAGCAAGCACACGCTAAATGCTGAATAAACAATTTCTAAAGAAACTTCAAATCCTTTTGAAAATCAACGATGCTTCAATGTCAAGCACCCTTTGAAGATCAAAACCATGTCACTTGCAAGACAAATGTCGTACCTAAATATACAAACTGCGACTTCCCAAACAAATAACTCAAGGTAAATGTTTACAAACTTGTGGACTTTGAAAAGCCCTCAGGTTTCAGGTGTTATTATGAAAAAGCATATAAATACTCAACTTCAAAATTGAATTAAGTACATTTGGCAAACGTTTCTCTGCCGAGATGATCTGGTGTTTTACTCTTGTGCTAGCCCTTTTTGGGCCATCGTTTTCTGAAGGTAAGCAACCCTGATGATTATTTGGTATATCATCCAGACACTATTCAATGAAGAAGGTGCCAAGAAGTTCCTATCCAGTCCAAACGAGATTTGATTCAAACTCTCTATCAATTTTTGATTTTCTTTTTCAGCTTGTGGTGTAAAGCCATTCAGTGCTCGTGTTGTCAATGGCCAAAACTGCCGCACAACACGCCTGGCCTTGGCAGATTTCTCTTCGTGTCAATGGCCGTCACATCTGTGGTGGTTCATTGATCCGACCTGACTGGGTTTTAACTGCAGCTCATTGTGTGGATAGGAATCCCAGCCCAAGTGGATACACTGTTGTAGTAGGTAAGGCTTTGGCTTTGTCACGTGCTTCATTCAATTCATTTTCCTAAAACAACTTTTTTTAAAGTCTAACTTGGACATCAGGGCGTCTACTAACGATCGCCCAAACAAGGAAGAGGATACGGAAAAGAGACGGAAAAAGACAACTATTCCACCTGTTCGTTTGTCGTTCTGTTATGTCCTTAATTCCATTTTCAGAAAGTGGCTTGTAAGTGTGTCATGGAGCGGGGTGTTATGGAATTGCAGTCATGGGAAAAGAACAGGGAATACCCTGTTCTTTTCCCATAGCAGAAATGCCATCCACCCTCCATGAAACACTTACACTCACTTATTGTCCAAGTAATTACATAACTTTCACTGCATTTCATGGATAATGTTTCTGATGAAATATTTTCGTTTACCTTCTACAAGGTGCCCATACCAGAACTGGTTCAACGCCTGTCCAACAAACATTCCGTCTAAAAAGGCTTTACAAGCACGAGCAATTCAACATGAGGCAGCTGAGAAATGACGTTGCGCTTCTTCAACTGGAGAGAGCAGCTCAAATAAGTTCCAAGGTCAACACCGTCTGCCTGCCGTCTGGAACGCAAGCGCAAACAGGAGCACAGTGTTACATCACAGGTATTAATATAAGGACTGACGAACTATAGATCGATATCTCTTACCAGACTAGCTTGCCTCAGTGTTTTGCCATTCCAGATCTAGCTTATGATGCCATACTTTGTTCAAAGCGTTTCCATATCAATGTGTTTGTTCATGCGTTAAAAGATAATCAGTATAGGGAAACGGGTAAAATGGTATGAAATGGGGGCAATCATTGAGGCAAGATAATCCACTTGGAATTCTGGTCCTGTGTGCATGGTTTTTCGTGAACCCGTATGCATGTTGGAAACAATGCTCATTGGCCCATCGCGTACAATTCAGTGTCACTTCCGGTGATTTTTGCTAATTTGCATTCAATTTGCATATTATCGAGAGACGCCTGTCACATTTCATGCTCATTAAAGGGGCACTGTCACGACGCGCGCATGCGTCAATTTTAATGATATGCTGAGATTTTTAATGATATGCAGAGGTCAACGAACTCGTTTGTTTACGAAGAGAAATGCGCTAGTAAATTTCAATGTTGTGTTTTGAAAGTGTTTTACCGTCAAGCTTTCGCAGAGTGCTTCCAAGTTATTCAGAATATACAACCTTTACAGCGTGCGTGTGACCTAAATATTTCATGAAATAAGTACTTATTATAGTGACTTCTGGTGAAGGAACGGCGATAAATAGCAGACAATCCGAGGTGACAACTCAGGTCTCAGATAAAGTTATTCACATTTCACATCGCTAAAAACCAAGTCCGTATTACTTCTTTGCTTCAAAAAAGACTAACGAAGATGTACATGTCACTACTGTATAAGGTACTCGTGTTTTCTTAAATTGTAAGAGTACAAAAGAGTGCAAAAAGAACTGCAAAATATAATTCCCGTGTGAAAAGTATAATCACTGAGTTCTCTTTGCCGTTGTGTCACTACTTCCAAACTGAACTGGCTCGCAGAAATAAAAACTCATACAATGTGACAGTTGTTTGCAATAGCTTCAGTTCATATGAACTCGAAGGAATACATTGATATGATGTATACAACTGAGTTCTTTTTGAGAACATAATAATTCGAGTGAATAAGTCAATGAACGCGTTGTCAAACATTGTTGTTGTCGTTCGGAATATTTTCCTACCTCCTTTGGTACTCCAGAGCTGTTAAAGAGAAGTATAGCGAACTCAGAATCTGTAGTATAACCGTATTCTATCTTCCCAGTAAACCAAAACTTATAAACCTGTCGCCTGAATACATTCGTTGTCAACCACTACATCCCGGCGGCCGCCATGAGAAGCCATCGCCATCGCTCTCGCCGATTAAATAAAAAGCGTATAAGATTGGACTTCAAACCAAAAATAACTACCTACAAATACGAAACAACAATCAATCTAAGTACTGAATAAGTATCATCTTCTAGAGTGCAAGGATTACAATGATATAATTCGATATATTAACACACTGAATTTGAATTTTCCTCGGGTCTCTTGAAAGCGTTGGTCAACGATTTCAAGATTGAAGCCAAGATTCGCGCATGCGTGTGTCGTGACAGTGCCCCTTTAAACACGAGGAATTACAAAGAAGAAGCCGAAATTCATACTTTCAACTCTCGGCAACAATAAAACAGAAGCATTAGGAAAAAATGTAACAGCGGAAAATAAAACTAATACGACAATGCTTTAAGTCTGTTTGCTTTTTACCTTTTAGTTGTTGAGCGATCTACCGATTTTCTTAGACTGAATACGGCCCAGAATGGCGTATTTTTGTATGGAAAGTACGACACTGAAGGAAGAAGCGGCTTGGTGTTGTCTCAGCAATGCCCTCGACAAAAAATGTAACAGCGGAAATTTGATGTACATTTGTTGCCTAACATAATTCTTCGATTTGTTTCTTTCGAACATAAACGCAAACACCGATTTTCTGAGGTTTCCTTTAGTCATAGTCCAGTTCTTGATGCGAATTTCCCGGACTTTTACAAAGGTTTCTCTCTTCAAAACAACCTTCTCCTTCGGCCATTTTCAAACTGTTTGTGTAGCCAGGCCTATGTAGCCTTGGGAACAATGCTCTCTAGCTCCAGGTTTTTATTTAAACGCGATTTTTTTCGACCGAGAATACTGTTGGGATTTGTTGCGAGTCAGGAAGTGAAACCGCGCGAGGACTGGGTCGGAGTTTTCGCGGGAAAATGAAAAAAGTACTTTTCATTGCGAAAAATCGTGGAAAATAAATACTGTACTGTAACATGTAAAAAAATTCGAAATTCTACGTTATTCCGGAGCCGTTGATCCTTTATTCAGTCTATTATTTAGTAATTCACGGCCGTGACACAAATTGATGGGCAATTGTACGCGATGCACTGTTTTGAGTTTTTTAAATCAACAATTTAAATTGCCATAAATATAGATTTATGAAACACGATTTCAAGATACGCTACCAAATTCCATATAAACTTCTATAAGAACTCTATATCCAATGAATTAAGGCTTCAACATCTTTATTAAATACCTTTTTTTGCTTAAAAGGATGGGGACGTACCGTTGGTGGTGGAAGTGCCGCCACAACCCTTCAACAAGCCATGCTTCCCATCGCCTCTCACAGCGACTGTAGTCGTGTCAATGGCAAACTCGTCGCTGTTGACCAACGATCCATGATCTGTGCTGGCGGCGGAGGCAAGGGTGGTTGCCAAGGAGACAGTGGTGGGCCATTCGTATGTAACGAGGGTGGTCGATGGGTACTTCGTGGTGCTGTCAGCTGGGGGCATAGCCGGTGCCGTACTGATCACTACACCGTCTTTGCTCGTGTCAACAGCTTTGTGAGTTGGATTAACCAGAAGATAGGTAAGAAACTCAAACTGTATCTACAATAGACACAAGGAAACCCTTTGCCTCGCTCTCAATGGATAACTATTAAGTGTCACCATCATTACATAACGAATTCACTGCATAAACTTGTGTCTTCTTATTTTTTCGTAGGAAGCGGCGGTGGTGGCGGAGGCGGCGGTGGTGGAGGCGGTGGCGGAGGAGGATCAGGTGGGAATAACAACGTATTTTGAGCTTTCTAATATTAGAACCAGATTTATGTGGTATTTGTTGCTACTCGTACATTTTCTTCTTCTAATCGAATTGTTTTCATTCAAGGCACTTTACAGGGCGGATCCAGGAATTTTTTTGAGAGGGAGAGGGGAGGGGGGGGGGGGGTCCAAACGTAGATTTACTTCAAACCTGTGGTAAAACTAGGATCAAACAATCAACTGAATCTCAGGCTAGGTATGATAGGGGGTCCGGTCCCCCCGATCCTCCCCCTGGATCCGCCACTGCTTTATAGAGTTCACTGTAGAATAATCGAGTCAGATATTATCATATTATCATTACGCAACAATTTCCATTCCATTACCAGAAATTCGAGCCATGCGCGCTGAATGCCCTTTAAAAATGGCTACCGTACTTGTATAAGAATGTATGGGATAAAACACAATTCATGAAATATCTTTGTTTCGGATGTCAAAAGTCATGGTCCGTCACTTCGTACTGAGAGAGACTTCATTTACAAACAAAACAATGTAATTCGTTTGGTGGTTTTCAAAAGATAAGTTCAGACAAATTGAGAAATATAAATCGTCCTAAATCGCCCTTCAATTGCCATACAATGTATATAAAATGTCTCATATTTCATATTTACCTAAAATCGTGTTTTGATGTTCTGAACTCACATAAAGTCATGTTGCGCTGCCTCGTATAGCTTCGTGTTGAAATAACCTCTCCAAAACAACCAAAATAATTCAATAAATCATTGTCTTAGTTCAGTTCAGACAAAATCCAAGTTTTGAAATCCCAAATCATCGATAATCCAATCTGGTATACAGGAGGCCGTGGAGACCATGCATGAACTCGAAAAGAAGAATTATGTTGGCCATTTCTCCTCAATCGATGTTGTATGGTAGCCATTTTAAAGCGAGTAACCAGGCCTGTTTGCAGCACAGGTAAACCAAAGCTCACCGATTGATGTTTTCCCTAAAAAGCGGGAATTTTGAACTCATAGTAAATATATTGGGTTTCCTGTGGTATATAGAAATTTTCAAAGTGCCTTCCGTGACTCGTTCGTACTCTGTGCCGAGCGTAAGCGAACACTTCATCTTTAAATCTATCCACCTCAACAGAAGCGCTTGGTATTTCTAAACAAACTTAGAATAATTTTATTTTGATAAATTGTTTTTTTGGGTGGAAATTTCGAAGGGAATTTCGGACTGGAGGTAGACCGCTGGTCATAATATCGCGGGAGTAAAATGTCTTGGATTTCTGGTAATGCATAGAAAAGTCGCGACAGATAATCATAATCATCAAATTTGACATGCCGAATGCGGCTTCCCTGATATATAGAGTCACATTGAGAACTACAACTCGTGACATTCATCTTGGATGATAGGTAGTATTGAAACAGTTAATGTAATAGAGTCGTTTTCGTATGAGTGGGAGACATACGGTATAATAATAATATACGGAGTTACGGTCACGGTACGGAATCCAAGACACGATCTATTCAACCAATCGGCACAGCGCGCAAAATCATTGCTCAACCAATCAGAATGCTTGGATACAGACACAGTTATAGAAACGGCACGAACTGTACGTTAACTACTACTTCTCACTCACACGAAAACGACTCGAATTCTACATGGTCATGCTAACTACTTTTTTCACTTTAATTCATATTAAGGCTGTTCTGACGATATGCCAGGAGCATGCCCTGGCTGGATAGGCTCGTGTGGTCATCCCGTCGTAAGGCAGTCTTGTAAAAAGACATGTAATGCGTGTTAAGGTAAAATCTCAGTGAATTATACATGGCAAATAAAATTGGCGAATTGTGATTGGTCAATTAGCGGTCGATAACTTCCCGTACGGACGGTAGTGCATTAAAACATCCTAGCTTTTTGAGTTCTGGTAAACGGCCGTCTTGTTGTAAAATGATACTGTGAAGTAAGTTGCTTTGTTTACCTCGCTCGGCGATCGGTCGTCGGATGAGACCTTGCACCGGAAGTCTGCTTACACAGAGGTTCGCAGGTTCTAAAAATAGTCTCATTGAAATATGATATCAGCCCAGTACAATACTTGAGGCGTTTTAATTTCAGTTGATTGATAAAAGAGAATTAGGTAATCGGATTCTATTGTTGTTGGGATAAATGGATGTGGGACGAGGAATTGTGAAGAAAACTGATGGGAGAGGGTTTTTTTTTTTTTTTTTTTGGAATTGTAGAATATGAGCCGTCATATGGTCACTAAAGCATGAATTTGGATGTAGGGTTGGTAAACCCAGTTTAACATTACTCATCAGGGGTTAAGACGTTAAACTGTTGTCATTATCGGGTAGATGACAAACGTATTTCATACCTTAAGTCCTTCTTAATATTTGATGGCCTTTGTATTCCAGGTCCAAATCCTGACGTATGGATCAAGAATACCATTTCCAGGCAATTATAGAATCATGAAAACATGTATAAGTTGTCGTGATATAGATGCATTAAATAAAGAAATCAAATCAACATGGTTGCACATTTTATTTATATTTCATTTAGAGACATGAAAATGACAGGACACCAAGGAGGAAATGAAAAATTTTGGAAGACTGGGTTCGGGTGTTTTGATTGGCTGAATTAGTTACAGATTTTTCGAGATGTTTGCCCTCGATGGAAGACTGGTGAAAAATCACTTAAATGTATTCAGCGTTCTTTCTCTATGCCCGCACAGTACATTGGATAGTCTATCAGACAGTTTTTCAATTGGAGATAATATTGTCAACATTTAAGAACTGCTAATAAGCGAGTTCGGAGTTTAAGAAGAAGGCTCAGTGCGCATGCGATTTTATCCCGATTATATCAACTTCTTTGATTGATTGATTGATTGATTGATTGATTGATTGATTGATTGATTGATTGATTGATCGATCGATCGATCGATTGATTGATTGATTGATCGATTGATCGATTGATCGATTGATCGATTGATCGATTGATTGATTGATTGATTGATTGATTGGTTGATTGATTGATTGATTGATTGATCGATCGATTGATTGATTGATTGATTGATTGATTGATTGATTGATTGATTGATTGATTGATTGATTGATTGATTGATTGATTGATTGATTGATTGATCGATCGATCGATCGATTGATTGATTGATTGATTGATTGATTGATTGATTGATTGATTGATTGATTGATTGATTGATTGATTGATTGATTGATTGATTGATTGATTGATTGATTTAATGATTTGCCAAGAGCAGGTGGGTTTACAAAAGAACACAAGGTCCCCTACAAGGTAAACCACCCAACCCGGCCCAACCTCGTAAAATAAGTAACCCGCCCATCCCAAGATACGCCCCACGTTTTTGTTATTTAAAAAATAACACAAACGTTAACAAAAGAAGGTGATCAAATCGGGATAAAATCGCATGCGCACTGAACCTTATTCTTAACTCCGAATTGGCTTTTTGATGGGTTGCATGTGACGTCATGGCGATCATTTTGGTTCCCGACAACAAAGCATTCCTCATTAGCTTCTCTTGTTTGTACCATGAAGTACTAGCCCTAAAAGACGAGGCATGGTTCCGTTCACCAGTTTTCTTTGTCCAGCGGTACGATAAGTAGCTTCTTTAAGATATTCGACAGGATGACGACAGTTGCTTTTTGCTTGGATTTTGAATCTATGAATTGCTTGATTCTTTAATTTGTTGATTTTAAGTTTTTGTTTTTCTTCATGCATGGTCTCTTCGGTTTCAAGATCCCTGAGTCGAAACGAGAGAAAGAATGGAAGGAGAAAATGAAAGAAGGAAGGAACAAAAGGAAGGAAAAAAAGGAAGAGTGGAAGGAACGAAAGTATAGGAAGAGTTGAACAAATGAAAGAAGGAAGAATAGAAGGAAGGAAGAGTGGAAGGAAGGAATAAACATACGGACTGCTTACACACTCGATAGCATAGCGGGCCTTTTAGTGGCTACGTCTCCATAGAGACAGTAGCCACAAAAATAGTAAATAATTGTATTATCTACAGCTAAACAAACTCGAGTTTGAATAGAATAGTCATAGTAAAAAAGTTGGCAGGATTTTCTAAGTCAAGGGAGGGGAGGGGAAGTGCTTCAGGAAAAGTTCAAAGCGAACTTCCGAAGCAACTTCGGAACCCGCTCGTCAAACGTTATGGCCTTGTTGTGTCTATTATTATTAAGAGGATATTTATTTCAACATCGCGTAATATCCGCCAAAAGCGCCAAAAACCAGCCCTTTTGGACAGTTTGAATTTCGATTTTCGCTTTGGATTAACACTCTAATTTTATTTTAACCAAGCACAAACTATTAAAAACAAAGTAAATTGTCTGCCTAAAGCTGTTTTAGCGTTGTACAAAGCCATTTTCCTGCTTTTTGTTTCAAATTTGAGATAATTCAGGGGAAAACATCAGCAATACTAGCAAATATACTGATCTAGCCCATGTGGACAGTTTTCAAATCAAATTTTCACTCTCAAGCCTGTTAAGGCTTGGCTTTTTCAGATTCATGGAAAATCACATTTTCTGACATATCTCCATGCAGTTTGAAACTATGAAATAGAAATTTATGCCGTAAGTCACACTTAGTTTCCTTAATATTTTAAGTGGGATAATGTTGACTTCCGGTGGTTACGTGACATTTAGGGGAGAAAAATAGAAAGTTGCAAATGGGCTGATGGGTGTCTTTTATTTCAAAGTTCTTTTGGTGTTAAATTGTTGCGTTTAATGTGCTTAATAACAATCTGTCCGGTGTGGTTGACTTTAGTGTCGTGCTGATGAGAGAATCGGCAAAATGGGTCACGTGACCATGTCATGAATTTCAATATTGTCATTTTTCTCATTAACACGAAACTAAAGTCAACCATACCGGACAGATTGTTATTAAGCTCATCGAACTTAACAATTTCACATCAAAAGAACTTTGAAATAAAAGACACCCATCAGCCCATTTGCAAATTTCTGTTTTTCCCGCCTTAATGTCACGTGACCACCGGAAGTCAACTTTATCCCACTTAAAATATTAAGGAGCCTAAGTGTGACTTATGGCATAAATTTCTATTTCATAGTTTTAAACTGCATGGAGATATGTCGGAAAATGTGATTTTCCATGAATCTGAAAAAAGCCAAGCCTTTACAGGCTTGAGCTTTGGATTAACACTCTAATTTCACTTTTACCTTTCAAAAACCATCACAAATACCTTGAACTCTTTGCTAAAGCAGTTTTAGCCTTGTACAAAACATATTCTCCATGCTATTGGTTTTTGGCGCTCAATACGCGCGTTCGTAAAACATATCCTCTTAATATATTTGCATCTCAGAGTGAAGAGTATTATCTCATCAATTTTATTTCAATATTTTGAAGGAATACAGAAGTTTCTTGATCGATTTAATGTTTTATAGAATCATTTCTGCTTTTCTCTGGTTTACCTGTTTAAAAGAAACAAAAATATTTTAACTTGATAAATATATATCATCATTTACCTAGCTTTACCATTATTACAGTAACGTCTCGCCTCTCTATTAACGTAACGCCTCTCTATTAAAAACCCTTTGTGATACTGCAGGCAGACTTTTCTGCACTTTTGGTGAAAGTATTACCCGAGCATTGACCGAGTATTTCCCGAATATTGTCGGAGTATTGCCCGATTATTGCCCGATTATTGCCCGAGTGTATTGCCCGAGTATTGCCCGAGTGTATTTCCCGAGTATTTCCCGAGTGTTTCCCGAGTATTTCCTGAGTATTTCCCGAGTATTACTCAAGTATTGCCCGAGTATTGCCCGAGTATTACTCGAGTATTTCCCGACAGTATTTCCCGAGTATTTCCCGAGTATTTCCCGACTACGTCTCGACTATTTCCCGAGTGTTGCAACTCGAAATCAAGCGTGTAAACTAGCGGTAAATTAGTTTAAGTTTTTAATGGAAATTAAAATTAACAAAAATAATTTCCAAACGAAGCAAAGCCAAGACAAATGCATGTAATTTTAATTTGATTGTATAAATCATATACTTACCTTTTCAGCATAGTCTGCATGTCTTTCGACAATTTTTCCTGATATAGGGATGATAGCTGCAATATCGCTCCCTTCCTCGACAGCGAGGGTCACGGTCCTGGCCTAGCAATACAAAATGTACCAATATATATTTAACAAGCTGGTTCATATGACTACATCATCTGCTACGTGCCATGCCAATTGAGTTTATTGAGAAAATTCCTTATATAGAAATCACGTGACAATAATGTTTTGATGACGTCAAGTCTTTTTTTGAAGATAGTGCAATCTTATCGTATGCAGGAAGAAATAAATCATTATTGAATGTACTCACATGAGCCTCCACCGCCTCCACCTCCACCACCGCCACCTCCTCCGCCTCCTCCACCTAAAATCAAAACGTGATAAATTCAGGTATACCCAGACTATTTGCTCTGTCTGTCTGTCTGTCTTTTAGGAGGCCTTATATCTTCCTTACCAAATCTTATCTTACCAAAGCTGTTTTGTCTGTCTGTCTGTCTGTCTGTCTGTCTGTCTGTCTGTCTGTCTGTCTGTCTGTCTGTCTGTCTGTCTGTCTGTCTGTCTGTCTGTCTGTCTGTCTGTCTGTCTGTCTGTCTGTCTGTCTGTCTGTCTGTCTGTCTGTCTGTCTGTCTGTCTGTCTGTCTGTCTGTCTGTCTGTCTGTCTGTCTGTCTGTCTGTCTGTCTGTCTGTCTGTCTGTCTGTCTGTCTGTCTGTCTGTCTGTCTGTCTGTCTGTCTGTCTGTCTGTCTGTCTGTCTGTCTGTCTGTCTGTCTGTCTGTCTGTCTGTCTGTCTGTCTGTCTGTCTGTCTGTCTGTCTGTCTGTCTGTCTGTCTGTCTGTCTGTCTGTCTGTCTGTCTGTCTGTCTGTCTGTCTGTCTGTCTGTCTGTCTGTCTGTCTGTCTGTCTGTCTGTCTGTCTGTCTGTCTGTCTGTCTGTCTGTCTGTCTGTCTGTCTGTCTGTCTGTCTGTCTGTCTGTCTGTCTGTCTGTCTGTCTGTCTGTCTGTCTGTCTGTCTGTCTGTCTGTCTGTCTGTCTGTCTGTCTGTCTGTCTGTCTGTCTGTCTGTCTGTCTGTCTGTCTGTCTGTCTGTCTGTCTGTCTGTCTGTCTCTCTGCAGTGCCTTTACGCCAACCTTTGCCCTCTTCTATCTGTCTTTGACCCGCCTATTTTGAAGCCTGAAAGGTGTATTTACCAGACATCTTTCCGTTGATCCAACTAATGAAGCTGCTGATACGAGCAAAGACGGAATAGTGATCAGTACGGCACTGGCTATGACCCCAGCTGACAGCACCACGAAGTACCCATTTACCACCCTCGTTACACACGAATGGTCCACCACTGTCTCCTTGGCAACCACCCTTGCCTTGACCGCCAGCACAGATCATGGATCGTTCCTCTACTGGAACGAGTCGGCCATTGACACGGCTACATGTCTGGTGATCAACGACGGGAAGCATGGCTTGTTGAAGGATTGAAGCAGCATTTCCACCACCAACGGTACGTCCCCATCCTTAAATAAATGTAACATACATCGGTGATTAAATAATGAGTAAATCTGAGTCGGAAAATAGGCGTACGTATCTGAATAACAAGCGTCACTTATAAGAAATTATCAAATTATACCTGTTATGTAGCAACGGGATCCCGCTGGAGCTCTGCTGCCAGAAGATGGAAGACATACGGTGTTGACCTTGGAGCTAGCTTGGATGGGCTTCTCCAGTTGAAGAAGAGCGACGTCATTTCTCAGCTGCCTCATGTTGAATTGCTCGTGTTTGAAAAGCTGCCGCAAACGGAACGTTTGCTGCACTTGTGTTGATCCCGTTCTGCTGTGGGCACCTATATATAGTTGTAAACTAGTTAGAATCGTTTGCGTACGGAGTGGGTTTCCTGTGTTAGATCGCGCGCAATAGAGTCCTTTTCGTATGAGTGGATTTCCTGTGGTAGATCGCGCGCAATAGAGTCGTTTTCGTATGAGTGGGTTTCCTGTGGTAGAGTGCGCGCAATAGAGTCGTTTTCGTATGAGTGGGTTTCCTGTGGTAGAGCGCACGCAATAGTTGTTTTCGTATGAGTGGGTTTCCTGTGGTAGAGCGCGCGCAATAGAGTCGTTTTCGTATGAGTGGGTTTCCTGTGGTAGAGCGCACGCAATAGTCGTTTTTGTATGAGTGGGTTTCCTGTGGTAGAGCGCGCGCAATAGAGTCGTTTTCGTATGAGTGGGTTTCCTGTGGTAGAGTGCGCGCAATAGAGTCGTTTTCGTATGAGTGGGTTTCCTGTGGTAGAGTGCGCGCAATAGAGTCGTTTTCGTATGAGTGGGTTTCCTGTGGTAGAGTGCGCGCAATAGAGTCGTTTTCGTATGAGTGGGTTTCCTGTGGTAGAGCGCGCGCAATAGAGTCGTTTTCGTATGAGTGGGTTTCCTGTGGTAGAGCGCGCGCAATAGAGTCGTTTTCGTATGAGTGGGTTTCCTGTGGTAGAGCGCGCGCAATAGAGTCGTTTTCGTATGAGTGGGTTTCCTGTGGTAGAGTGCGCGCAATAGAGTCGTTTTCGTATGAGTGGGTTTCCTGTGGTAGAGCGCGCGCAATAGAGTCGTTTTCGTATGAGTGGGTTTCCTGTGGTAGAGCGCGCGCAATAGAGTCGTTTTCGTATGAGTGGGTTTCCTGTGGTAGAGCGCGCGCAATAGAGTCGTTTTCGTATGAGTGGGTTTCCTGTGGTAGAGCGCGCGCAATGGAGTCGTTTTCGTATGAGTGGGTTTCCTGTGGTAGAGCGCGCGCAATAGAGTCGTTTTCGTATGAGTGGGTTTCCTGTGGTAGAGTGCGCGCAATAGAGTCGTTTTCGTATGAGTGGGTTTCCTGTGGTAGAGCGCGCGCAATAGAATCGTTTTTTCGTATGAGTGGGTTTCCTGTGGTAGAGCGCGCGCAATGGAGTCGTTTTCGTATGAGTGGGTTTCCTGTGGTAGAGCGCGCGCAATGGAGTCGTTTTCGTATGAGTGGGTTTCCTGTGGTAGAGCGCGCGCAATAGAGTCGTTTTCGTATGAGTGGATTTCCTGTGGTAGAATGCGCGCAATAGAGTCGTTTTCGTATGAGTGGGTTTCCTGTGGTAGAGCGCGCGCAATAGAGTTGTTATCGTATGAGTGGATTTCCTGTGGTAGAGTGTGCGCAATAGAGTCGTTTTCGTATGAGTGGGTTTCCTGTGGTAGAATGCGCGCGGTACGGTTCGTGTTTTGCGGTGACTGTGCCGTGTCCAAGCATTGTGATTGGTCGAGCAATGATCTTGCGCATTGTGATTGGTTGAATAAATGACTTCGATTCCGTACCGTGACCATAACTAGCTCTGTGCCGTAGGTTTCCCACTCATACCTGAAAACGACTCTATCGCATTGCCTCACTAGCTCCACTTCAATACCTAAAATCGAGTTCTAATCAGTGATATTCACTAACCTACTACAACAGTGTATCCACTTGGTCTTGGATTCCTTTCCACACAATGAGCTGCAGTTACAACCCATTGAGGTGCGATCAACGAACCACCGCAGATGTGGCGGCCATTGACTCGAAGAGAAATCTGCCAAGGCCAGGCGTGTGGAGAGGCGTTTTCTCCGTTGACAACACGAGCGCTGAACGGCTTTTGGCCGCAAGCTGTGAACAAAGAAAAAAGCGCGTGATACATGAAGTTAATCGGCCTTTGATTGTTTGATTGATTTGTTTGGAAAGATTTTCATCCGATTGCAATCAAAATAACAGGGACCGTGGAGAGCGGGGGCTCCAGGGACTTTAGCACCCTCAATAAAGTCTGGTTTCCCGTACATTTTCTATAAACATTTCAGTCATTTTTAGGGTGCATGCACGTAGTTTGAAGACTTCAGCCCCTCAATATGAAACTCGGTTCCAGGCTAGCGATCGAAGTTAGCAACTGAAGATGCTCCTCACTCAATTCATGAACATTGCGTGTAATTGTGAAAGTGTAGCCAGAACGAGGAGTCGTAAGACATTTGAACGCACGTTTATTCTTCTCTGTTTTCTGTGGTTGCATGTGTAGATTGATGATAGATTGAACCATGCTCGATCTAGTCCACCAGTGCTCTTCGGCGCGGGCCGGGGCTCTGAAGAAACGAGCGCAATATTCAAAGATTACGCTTCGTCCCTTGTGGTAGAAACCAAGCTGATTAGATGTAACTGGGTATGTATGAACAATAGAGTGCAAGTATGCTATAAAATATTTTGGTTTCTTTTGTCGATATATGCTATATGAAGAGTTGTTGTTGTTTTTTTTTTTTTAGTGCTATATGAAGTTGAACTGAGAGATTCAAGGGAAAGATAGTGCTTTACTTGGCTAGTTGTTCCCTGGTTGATCTCGATCGTGCTCTGAGGCGCGCGCTGTGCCTCAATCGTGTGCAGTAGCACTATATGTATATGCAGCAGAAATAACTATTGTTGCCTATGAATTTTTGTTCAAAATCTTCCACACCAAATTCGCAAATCACGGCTGGACAAGTACGTTCTATCAAGGAAAATTAAAATTAAAACAAAGACCATGACTCACCTTCTGAAAGCGATGGCCCTAAAAGGGCAAGAACTAGTGCAAGGCAATATATCATGACTACCGTCTCTTCTCAGTCCCGTGTTAGTAGAAACATCAGATTTGTTTCATATTTTATATACTTTGAGGCGTTTACACAGCTTCAAAACTGTATAACTGTTTGCTATACCAAAATCTAACGAAACGGCAAGTCATCAAGAAAGACGTCAGTTTTCTTTTCATAGCGAAAGGACAAAGTTTTAACTTTGTTAAAACAAGGCAATCAAATTCATTGCACAGCAGTTTTCCGCAATTTCACATTTGGGCGTATTTTTCAATAAGCCATCAACATTTTAAAATATTATTTTCCGTTCGACTTGGCTTATACCCCATTCACACCCGAACCTTGTTGTTAAACTAAGTGTATTCTCGCTTCTCTAATTCAAGGGCATTTAATTTCACAAGAATCAATTAAACTACCTGGAATTAGTTATACTGTGCAACATAAAGGACAGTTTACCAGCAGTTTTGTGCCAAAAGTTCCATGGCGTTTGTAGATAATTTATACTGTACAACATAAAGGACAGTTTACCAGCAGTTTTGTGCCAAAAGTTTCATGGCGTTTGTAGATAATTTATACTGTGCAACATAAAGGACAGTTTACCAGCAGTTTTGTGCCAAAAGTTTCATGGCCTCTGTAGATAATTTATACTGTGCAACATAAAGGACAGTTTACCAGCAGTTTTGTGCCAAAAGTTTCATGGCCTCTGTAGATAATTTATACTGTACAACATAAAGGACAGTTTACCAGCAGTTTTGTGCCAAAAGTTTCATGGCGTTTAGTAGATAATTTATACTGTGCAACATAAAGGACAGTTTACCAGCAGTTTTGTGCCAAAAGTTTCATGGCGTTTGTAGATAATTTTCTAAACCTGTTTAGTTAAACCACCTTAAACCATGTTAAGCCTTGGTGTGGATGGGCTATTAGACAACAAACGGTTCAATTAATATTCATTCACCTGGCAAAGCTGTATGGAATCAGTTTTTTCATGTTGACTATATATATTTGGAGTAGTGAATTTAGGTATTATTTAATGACGTTTTTCGCGCCTTTTATTTGTATAGTGAATCAGATATGTCTTCTTTTTATTAAACACTTCTAAATGACTGATCCCGACTCAATGTTGAGATTCGAGGGAAACAAAATTAACTGTTTTCCCGAGGGAACAGTCATTAAGTGTTTTGTTATATCCCCATAGTCAAACACTGAATTGTTGTTTACAACGGCGCCACAAGTATTTTCCATCGACTTTGGGGATATAGCTAATTGCATAATCGTTGTCGGGTTGAAAATCATAAATCATAAATCTAACCCTAACGCAAGGATGGATGGGAAATCAGTTCATGACCTGCATTACATACAGATATATTCAATCTTCCGTAGTCGTAGTTTTGAAGGTATATGAGCTATATTTAACTAAGATCCTACAAGTTTGGATAAAAAGGTCGATGATTTGACAGTATTGAGAGTTTTGATTTCCCAGAATTCCTTTAGGTCATAGCTTTCATGATTTTCAACCCGACAACGATTATGCAATTAGCTATATAACAAAAAACGATATACCATTTAGGCGAATAGAAAATATATAGACTCTAATACATCACTTCGTTGTCTATTTGTGTTGTAAACTATGGAGAAACGATTGAGAATCTGTTATGTGTCAAACTCACTAGTTCAAAATTCGATACTTCACTATTCAAGCCGATCGCCGTCTGATTGAAAATGAAGCGTTCACTAAACAGTGCCACAATCGGGGAGTTTGCAGGTCTTGCGTGACATTTTCGGATTTTAATCCAGCTAGCTTGCCCACCACACTTCGGTCGCCCATAACTTTCGCTCATTTTATTCATCGAAATTACTTCAAAATTTCAATTGTTGCTAACTTTGGTGTGCTCTTTTCAAATATTATATTTTTGTTTTTGTTGGATTAAATATGGTACTGCCGTATAGTAACATGCCGCAAGTTGTATACCATATTCTGTATTCTCTTATATACTGTACAGGGCTTCAGTACTGTACCATATTTCTTGGGGGAGGAGAGGGGGGCGCTTAATCGAGGGTAGGCGTTTATTTCAAATTTTGAGGGCAAGGGGGGCGCTTAATCGAGGGAGGGCGCTTAATCGAGGGTGGGCGCTTAATCGAGGGTGGGAGCTTAATCGAGGGAGGGCGCTTAATCGAGGGATTGCGCTTAATCGAGGGTGGGCGCTTAATCGAGGGAGGGCGCTTAATCGAGGGTGGGCGCTTAATCGAGGGAGGGCGCTTAATCGAGGGTGGGCGCTTAATCGAGGGTGGGCGCTTAATCGAGGGTGGGCGCTTAATCGAGGGAGGGCGCTTAATCGAGGGTGGGCGCTTAATCGAGGGAGGGCGCTTAATCGAGGGTGGGCGCTTAATCGAGGGTGGGCGCTTAATCGAGGGTGGGCGCTTAATCGAGGGAGGGCGCTAATCGAGGGAGGGCGCTTTCGAGGGTGGGCGAATCGCGAACGAGGGTGGGCGCTTAATTTTAATTTCTCTGTGACGTAGCGTAAAACGTAAACTCGTACTATAGCTTCTCACTTATATGCGACTGTATTAAAAACCATTCTGCGGTAGTCCAATTTTTCAAGCGCAATGGCACACCACCCCCTCCCCCCACGAATTATGACCTTCAGTTCAATGATGGTGACTCAGTCCTATTTCTATTACGTTTTACACTTAATATTTATAGTCAAAACTCTAAGCCTCAGTTCTTGTGACTCTTAGCCTGAGTAGCGGCGCTCTGGGGGGAGGGGGAAAGGGGAAAGGGGGAAAAAAGGAGGGAGATTTATAGGGCTATTACGTCATTGATATTTTCTTTGATGCGGGCTCCCTGTGCCAAGTTTGCATTGACAGTTGTCTGTTGTGACAGCTTTGCTATTGTTTATTTGTATAATTAATAATGGTAATTGAAATGAGTGGAGTGCAATTTTTATCTCAAATCACAGCTGCTGGGAACCAATCAGATTGCAGGAAACGGCAGTACTTTCAAAGTGGATGATAATACCCATGGGGGGGGGGGGGGGGGGGTACTCAGGGGTATCAGTGACGGGGAGGTGCGAATGAGGCCGACGGTCCAGAATGTAATCCTAAAAATGTCCATTTTTTCTCCACATAAAATGGAGAACGGTAGGATATATTTTTTATCAACCCCAAAGAAAGTCCTTGCCAGATCTAGAATCTTTATATCAAAAAAAGTCCACCAGAAAATTGCTAACTTAATCCCAAAAAAGTCCCAAACCGCGAATTTCAAACCCCAAAAAGGTCTTCGCACCTCCCCGTCACTGAGTACCCCTGAGTACCTCCCCTGGGGATAATAAAGCCGGTTACAGACGAGCAAGTTTTCTATGACAAGTTTTGCATTGACAAGTTTTATTTGCTCGTCTGTAAAGGAAATCTTGTCAAGTTTTTCTTTTCAGATGAGCAGATTTCCTTTATGGACGAGCAAATAAAACTACACGAGCAAGTTTTCCTTGACAAGTTTTCCTTGACAAGATCGGAAAACTTGTTCGTGTAGATGGAGAAAAAATGGTCATTTTTTAATTTGCTCGTGTAAACGACCACAAGGAAAATAAATGTGGCAAGGAATATTAATGAGTTCAGTTCGCAGCCTTTTCGCACGCTCATTTCTGTCAATCAACAGGGGACTGGAATCATTTTTTTTTTGTTGCTCCGCTGATTGAAAGGCATTGCCTTTGTCATCAAAAAAGTATCCTTGTGTGTACGCCCATTGACATAACAGACGAGTCAGTTTTTAATTATCTCTGCTTTGCGATTGTGGAAATAACTTTATGAGTTCATGACATAATTAGTCCTTAAATCACGTTCCTTTGTTATCAAAGAATATATGTATTCTTGTGTGTACGCCCATTGACATAACAGACTCGATCTATCTTACAACACTAAGGAACTACGCGAAAGACAAGATGGATCTTAAGTTTCAATTCTCCATTTTCTTGGCTGTTCTAGGCTGTAGCTATTCGACTACCATAGCGAAGTCAACGTCTGAGGTTCAAGGTAGGAATTGTAGCTAATATATTTGATACAGATATATTCTAGCACAGTATACACAGTGTACATCATTTCGCTACTAACAGTATGGTTGGAACCACATACAAGGGACGGTTCGGGAAACTGTTGTGTTCTCGCTTAAATTCTCTGAATAAGTAGGTTAGATGATGACTTTTATATAGTCGAAAACTTTGGGACAGAATTTTATAGCTCGTTTTAGCCATGCGAGCATGTAGGTATTTTTATAGTTTTAGTGAATCTTTAATCGAGTATCGAGTACTGAGGTTCTTCACCGGCCGGGTTCTTCAATTTCCAAGCAAACGTTGTTGCCCTGGAGCGAGAGGCAGTGATCCAGAGCCTCGTTATGCTACACATTGCCTCCAGGTTTCTTCGTAGCCGCAATATTGCATGATATTAACTG
Source organism: Actinostola sp. cb2023 (assembly GCA_033675265.1). Taxonomy (NCBI): domain Eukaryota; kingdom Metazoa; phylum Cnidaria; class Anthozoa; order Actiniaria; family Actinostolidae; genus Actinostola; species Actinostola sp. cb2023. The sequence goes on along the minus strand of JAUJYZ010000606.1, from coordinate 39,979 downwards.
CTAAGTCAATGATTCACAGCTTCTGTTGGTAGTTCGTCCAAAATGGCGACCTTGTTGAATTCCTCGGGTGCCGCGTCATGTCCGCCATATTGGTCTTCCCGATAAAGGGCATTCCTTATTACCTTCTCTACTACTTATAATATAATATTATCTTAATAGTATTTTGTTTAGTTATCAGTACACAATGGTGGCCACCTCAAATTATTTGGGTACACGTTACGTCATATCCGCCATATAGGCTCCATTGACTAATTAACTAATCAATACCTTACGAATTTTTCTGACATTGCAGTTCCTGATGAGCCCGGTCCCTTATTTGAGCGTGTAGTCAATGGAACCACCGCTGACCTCCACGAGTGGCCATGGCAAGTGTCTATTGAAAGACGGCACTCGCATGTCTGTGGGGGATCTCTCATTAAGAAGGACTGGGTCTTGACGGCTGCTCATTGCATTCGGACTGATGTAAATATGAAAGAATACACCGTTCTTGTGGGTGAGTTGTGTAATTAACTGAGAGAGGAGTGGAGAGAGGAGAGAGGAGAGAGGAGAGGAGAGGAGAGGAGAGGAGAGAGGAGAGAGGAGAGGAGAGAGGAGAGAGGAGAGAGGAGAGAGGAAGGCTGGATGAAAATCTCCCAATCAAACCACTTTAGTAACTTCATCTCAGTTGGGGAAGGAAATATCATTCATTTCCCGTTGAAAGCCCGCGCACATCATATATATACCACAATCCTTTTCGAATCTAAATCAAACTACTCGCATCTACAAACAATCTGACATAAAAGTATTATAAATAAAGCAGAAATAGTTCCCACATTCGCTTCGGTCGATGACCACAAACAATAGCTTCAGATCGAGATTGGTTAGACAAAATATGTATCAGGGAAACGTCTAATAACAGTTCACAATGATCGTGAACATTGGATATCAGAATGTATGAAAGGTTTATTTTGATTTTTTTTTCTAAACACTACAATGTTTTTACGAAGTTTTTGACCCGCAAAGGATCATGGTAAAACATAGAAGCCGCCATCTTGTTCGACATTGCAGATTCCGGCAAGGTCTTCGTGTAGCTGCACAAATTGTCCTGGCTATTGGTTTTCTCAGTGTGAAAACAATACATATAGAACGACAATAGACAGGACTTTTGTGCAGCTACACGAAGACCTGACCCAGATTCCTTTATCATGATTTGAATCACTTTTGTTTTCGTTCGTTAGGTGCACACAAGCTTCGACACAGCACAACCGGCGTGCAAAAGAGATACAAAATCATAACCATTAATCGCCACAAGCATCACAGTGGATATACGTATGTCAACGACATAGCTCTGTTGCAGCTTGGAAGACCGGTGGATCTAAGCAAAGGAGTTACTATTATTAAGCTACCGATACATGGGCAAAGGGCCACCATTGGAACGAAATGCTATATCACAGGTTATCATAGTCTCCCTCGCATCCGTCTTTAGTTCCGTCACGCAATGCTCTCAGTGAGCCGAGAGCATTGCGTGACGGAACTAAAGACGGATGCGAGGGAGACTAAGGTTATCATGGAGATCTCTCATTAGACTCGTTATCGTATGAGTGGGAAACCTACGACACGGAGTTACGGGTCACGGTATGGAATCGAAGATATCGATTCAACCAATCACAGCGCGCAAAATTGAATCATTGGTCAATCAATCAGAATGCTTGGACATGGTACGGTCACCGCACGAACCGTACCGTTACTACTTGTCTTCCCACTCATACGAAAGCGGGTCTATCCTAATACACCATTTTCCGGTTCTGTTGAGTACCCATGAACAATGGTTCCAAGTCGAGTTTGGCATTGATTAAATACAGTAAATGTATGAATACATCAATGACAACCTCGACTAGGAACCATTGTTCGTGGGTACTCAACAGAACCATGAAGTGGTGCATTGCACATACAAATGGTAACACCTCAATACCAACCTCGACTTGGTGCCATTGTTCATGGGTACTCAACAGAACCATGAAGTGGTGTATTTCATAATCAGGTCATCCCTTCATGTAGGAAGAATCTTACTGTATTTCCATTTTCGTAGCCTGAACTCATAATGGTCTCCAGAAAAAAACCCAGACTGGATCGACTTTTTCCCAATTACAAACCGGACTTAATTCTCTCTATCTTGTTTTTAGTATATACCACACAAGTGAATAGTGCTTTTCGTGTGCTGTAATTGGTTAATCAAACTAGGGATATCCTTGGCTATTTACCTCATAGAAAAAAAAACAAGATGGCGTCGCGTTTCGCAAGCGTTTCTTTCTTATTGAAAATAAATTTTATATATTTGGCTGGCTATTCACTTGTGTGGTATATACTAAGACTCGCGGCTCGGAAAATAATAATAATATAATAATTTATTCACTTATATAGCGCAAAAATCAATGGGTGAATTTTCAATATCGGCCACTACTCATCACCACTTCAGGGAATAATTGTTAAATATCATGTCTTAAGGTTGGGGGAAAACAGAAGGAGCAGGGATATCAGCTAACATTCTACAAGAAGCCGAGCTAACGATAGCCGGCTTTCGTGACTGTGCCAACAAAATGAAAAACATCAAAAGAGTGGATAGCGACACCATGCTGTGCGCTGGAGGACAAGGCAAGGGTGGTTGTCAAGGCGACAGTGGTGGACCTTTGGCATGCCTAGAGGGGGGTCAATGGATTCTTCGTGGTGTTGTTAGCTGGGGACATGTGCTGTGTTCTACAGATCATTACACCATGTTTGCACGTGTCAGCAGTTTTGTCAAATGGATCAACTTATTTACAGGTAAGAAAGCTTGAATCTATAGTTATTATTGGCCCCTCTAGTTGGACAAATCGGTCTGTCTGCTAATTTTCATAAAAGGTACTCAAACAGCCGCCATTTTGAATACGGACAGGACGAACAAGATTACCCGGCTAGAAGTCAGGCAATACAAGTCCAATATGTATGTAGATTATGCATGTTCTTGGAATTCGACGGTAAAAATGAGATAACAAAAGAAAAAGGAAGGCGAAGAAAGATTCAAAAGAAAAATCCATGCCCGAGCTGGGATTCGAACTCACGCCTCCAAGTTTCAAATGAATTGAATGCCGGGAATTTTACCAAAAAAATGACCATGCATACACCCCTGGCGTAATGTTATGTTACGCATAGACCGAATGCAATAATGGCGTCCAATTTCAATTGCCATTGTTCTGGACTGACTAGCCTCTCATACAGGTGAAATTCCTTTTGTGTTTTCACAATAACACGAGGTTAGTCAGTCCAGAACAATGGCAATTGAAATTGGACGCCATTATTGCATTCGGTCTATAGGATGAAGATTTCGGCCTCATTCGCGCTATCGGGCATTACACCAATTCGCCTTTTTCATATAGAGCGGGAAACTGGGTTCGAGTTGAGACCGCAAAGCATGTATGGATTGTTTGGAAGGACAAAAATAGTAATGGCGTCCTTCGTAGCCTAGCAGTCAAAGAGGGAGGGAACAACAATTTAACGAATTCAAATTCATATACGATATTTTTTATTTAAAGTGTGCGAGGATATGTCTCCATACTGTAGGTACTGGTCTGATCACTGTAATAGCTACCCTTTCCTGCAAACAAATTGCCGAAAAACGTGCAAGTTCTGCTGAGGTGAGTAAAACTCTCAAAGACAGCATTCACATAGATAATACTAAATCCATTGATCATTCATTTTTATACAGAATGACCGTTATCAATCAAATTCACACTCGTCAATATAGTGGTGGAGAGGAGCCTGGAACGAGTTTATGTCATAGTATTAATTAGCATAATTATGTTAATGAAATCTGGATAACTACTTGTAAAAAAATAAATTGAAAAATAAATAAATTGTCATAAGATCAAGACCATGTGTCCGACGGATCGCATGATGCCTTGCGCCACCCTTGGGGGACCAAAACAATGAAATGATGCATGATGGGGGACCAAAACAATGAAATGATGCATGATGGGGGACCACATCAATGAAATGATGCATGATGGGGGACCACATCAATGAAATGATGCATGATGGGGACCACATCAATGAAATGATGCATGATGGGGGACCACATCAATGAAATGATGCATGATGGGGGACCACATCAATGAAATGATGCATGATGGGGACCACATCAATGAAATGATGCATGATGGGGGACCACATCAATGAAATGATGCATGATGGGGGACCACATCAATGAAATGATGCATGATGGGGGACCACATCAATGAAATGATGCATGATGGGGGACCACATCAATGAAATGATGCATGATGGGGGACCACATCAATGAAATGATGCATGATGGGGGACCAAAACAATGAAATGATGCATGATGGGGGACCAAAACAATGAAATGATGCATGATGGGGGACCAAAACAATGAAATGATGCATGATGGGGGACCAAAACAATGAAATGATGCATGATGGGGGACCAGAATTATCAAGTGATGCATGGGTAACCGACAAGGCGAAGTCTGGGTACGAGGTTAGGGGTGACGTAATGTGTACAGTTTGTCAATGATTCAGAGAGAACATCATATATTTTGTAAAGCTTTTTGATTTAATGATTTCTTTCATCATGACACATGGTGTGATTCAATAAGAAGTGATTTAAAATTATTTTTTAAAGCTAAGCTTTTTGATTTAATGATTTCTTTCGTCATGGGTGATTCATAAGTGATCTTATCCTGTGAAAGAAATGAGAATATCAAATGTTATGTTATTTCATCATCATTTTAGCCTGATTTTCAGACGGCTCATGTGTCATACATCATCATTTATGTGGAACGAAATCTCTGCTTTGCAATCAATCCCTGGAGATCAGAACGGAACAGTGATTTTCATTTTTGCCATGAATAGGGCTGCGCGGTTATATATGACGTCACAAAAATTTAAACAAAGGCGTAATTACTCGGACAAACAAACTTGTATTTAACTTTTAGCAGCCAATTTTCATTGCCGATCGAAGTAATTATTTGTTTAATGGAGTTGTTATTCTAACTTTAGCTGAAAGATATAAAATCGGTTCGTACAATACTCAACACGGTAAAACTGAGCACAATGTTTGTCTGAGTCTTGAAGCTATTTTTAGAATTACCACGCTGCCCTATTACAATAATAGGAGATTTCAAGTACAAAGACGCAGCGGCCATATTGGTGGCGTGTTGGTACCAAAGTTCAATCAACACGTGACAGTCTTAGAGCTGAGTGTACGTAAATTGAATCAAGGACCAGAGATGTGAGAAACCACTTTTACAGTAGGAATACTTACATCAGCATAAATTACATGATTTCTTGCAGTTTGCTTTAACCCATGAATGCCAACCACAGTATGATTTCCAATAAGGACAGTACTTATGTTTGTCGACACAAACTAAAACAACAATTTTAATAAAATATTAGTACACAAGGAGAGAGGAAAAATGTGGTAACTTCTTAGAAACTAGTGCGAAGTTATAGACTGATAAAAATAACTGATAAACTGGTGACACGCAGCTGCTTAGAAGAGCTGTTGTGATTGGATAATACAAACAATAGAATACATTATCTATACTATTGTCTACAAATAAATCTACAAACCAGTGACAACTCTTTTCGTTTTCAAATTATATCATGCCTGATTACCAAAGCTTCAATTATTATCTACTCGTTCTATTGTTTTGTTTCTATTGTTTTACTCTAACAGTATTGACCAAATTGGCATAGATATTCTAAGAGCGGCAGGCCTGCCCGCTTTCCATTCAACCCCTCGTAAGCGATCACTTTCCGATTACCTCTTACCGAATATATCAATCAAATACTGCAATTATTGCCTTCTCTAAGCGATTGGTTCCTATGGGACCAATTTTCTCGAGATATAACACAATTAAATGTATCAAACACGAGAAAGAGTTCTTTCTCCGATATATTTCCAAACACCAAACAGTGTTGCGAAGTGTTTGAAAAAGCGTGTTTGATTTAACTGAATTCTCAACCATTAATAATTCTTGGAGAAATTCAAAGTTAAAGTTGACCAAATTGTATGCCGATTGATACATATCCAAACCCCCTTCACGGTAGTGGTGTGATTGTTTTGTCCTCGTGAATTATTAATGATTTTGAAGAGAGCTGTTCTAATGTGTAGACAGAAGAGTGACTAGAAATGTACTGATCATCAACAGACGCTAAAAAAGATCTTGTTACCTGAGCCACCACCTCCACCTCCTCCACCACCTAGGATAATGGAAGAAAAGGTTAATCATTATGTGTGTGATAATATATTTGGCAAAGCCAAAAATTGAAGACGCCATTCCCTTCGACTGAATTCTCCCTCAACAAGAAAGTAATCTTACCAGACATCTTACCAGGTTCTCCCTCAACAAGAAATAAATCTTAACAGACATCTTGCCGTTAATCTAATCAACAAAGTTGATTCCCTTCGACCGGGATCTCTCTCAACAAGAAAGTAATCTTTCCAGACATCTTGCCGGGTTAAGTTCTTCCTCAACAAGAAATAATCTTACCAGACATCATCTTGACGGGTTCTTCCTCAACAAGAAAGTAATCTTACCAGACATCTTACCGGGTTCTCCCTCAACAAGAAAGTAATCTTACCAGGCGTCTTATCGGGTTCTCCCTCAACAAGAAAGTAATCTTACCAGACATCTTACCAGGTTCTCCCTCAACAAGAAATAATCTTACCTGACATCTTGCCGTTAATCCAATCAACAAAGTTGCTGATACGAGCAAAGACGGTATAGTGATCAGTACGGCACTGGCTGTGCCCCCAGCTGACAGCACCACGAAGAACCCATTTACCACCCTCGTTACACACGAATGGTCCACCACTGTCTCCTTGGCAACCACCCCTGCCTCGACCGCCAGCACAGATCATGGATCGTTGGTCAACAGCGACGAGTTGGCCATTGACACGACTACATGCCTGGTGAGAAGCGACTGGGAGCATGGCTTGTTGAAGGATTGAAGCAGCACTTCCACCACCAATGGTACGTCCCCATCCTGAAGATACAAACCGTTTTTTTCCTCAACAATCATGACCATCCAATATGAGAATGAAACTGACTTTTACCTGTGATGTAACATCCTTTGCTGATTTGTGCTTGTGATCCCTTTTGAGGCAGACAAACTGTATTTACCTTAGAGCTAGTACTGACCGAGCCCTGGAGCTGAAGAAGAGCGATGTCGTTTCTCAAATGACGCATGCTGAATCCCTCGTGTTTGAAGAGCTGGCGAAGACGGAAGGTACGCTGAACAGGAGTGGTTCCAAGTCTGTAGTGAGCACCTGCAAAATGGATTTTTCTTTGTGTTGGAAGACTTTGACAATAGACTGGTCAATGGTAAAAACAACTACATATCAGCTAGCTTGTTCAGGTTGTCATTATGTGTTTGTCTTGATATAGAGTACTAGAATCCTTTTGTTCCCATCCACCCACCCATCCAGCTTCCTTCAATCCTTCCTTACTAAGTCTGCTTGCTTGCGTCCTTCCATTCATGACTCAATAATTATTTTTCCTTAGTTAGGTTGATTTTTCCTTTATTCCTATTTCCCAGAATGCAGCCTGCTTTCTTCTTTTCATTTTCTTTTGCTCTTCTCTACTAAGTTTCAGTCCAACTGAAACAACTCTAATTAATTTTAATCAATTTTAATTAAAAGGTTCTTTGACATTAATTCTCCTTGGTGCAGACCTCGAAAGAAAATGCCAGTTTCACTTTTGGTATAAGGTTAACTTCTGAACCCGGGGGGGGGGGGGGTACTTGGTTAAAAAATGGTTAGATGTTCAGACCTGGACCCTGTTTTTGGAATTTGTCACTCGCGAACACCTGGATTTACGAATTTCCCAATTAAAAAACCCTGGATTTACGAATTTTTATTGACGATCTGATACGATGCATTCGTCAGGATATTTTGCCAGACTAACACTCTAACACCTTTACGTCTGTATGCAAATTATTAAAAATTAATAAATGTTTTTAGGCTATAACCTGGATTAATGATTTTTATGCGTTCATTTTACCTGGATTAGAGAATCAAATGGCCCAAAACCTGGACCCTGTACCGCCGCACATATATGTCATGTAATTATTGGGAGTATACCCCCCCCCCCCCCCCCCCCTCCCCCGGCTTCTGAACTTCTATTTTTATATTTCACTCACCAACTACCACAGTATATCCACTTGGACTGGGGTTTCTGGCCACACAGTGAGCTGCAGTGATAACCCAATCAGGTTTGATCAACGAACCACCGCAGATGTGACGGCCATTGACACGAAGAGAGATCTGCCAAGGCCAGGCGTGTTTTGCGGCGTTTTGGCCATTGACAACACGAGCACTGAATGGCTTTACACCACAAGCTGAAAAAGAAAATAAACTTCTTGTGAGTTGAACAGAACTTGAATGGAATCGAAAGAGGAAGATGATGACGAAGAAACAAAAACAAACACTCATAAAAACAAGAACAAAAAAAGAAAAGAAAACCAACTGAGAAGAGTTCCGAAATCAGATGAAAAGGTTATGCCAACTTCCTGGCTATGACAATACATTATTCTCTATTTTTTTGCTGCATGTTGCTCAAATTCTACACTAAAATGTTTGAACACGGCTCAGTGCTAAAATAATGCGAGAGCTTGACTGAATTGAATCGAAAGAGGAAGAATAGATCGAGTGCAAACACTAAAGCTGCATCTACACGAACAAGTTCTAGCTTGACAAGTTTTCCTTGACAAATTTTCCTTGACAAGGAAAAATTTACCATTTTTTGTCATCTACACGAGCAAGTTTTCCTTGTCAAATTTAAACAGCCAACAACAAATACAAATGATGATACAACAAGAATATAAAAGAAAACTAAAAGGAAGTGAGGTGAGTACCGACATCAGATGAAAACTTGTTAAGCCAACTCGCGCTGCATGACTCTGGCCAGGAGCCCATTACTAGGAGCCTTCCTCTCCTATAATAGGTTTGTGTGACATCAAATGCACAAATTGGGCTAAAAATAGAACACTCATTAAAAATTCTGCGCGATTAACCAATCATGTCGCGTCTTACACAATAGGAATTTGACGTCAGATTCAACACTGCTAGCTTTACTTTCAATGTCGGCCGAAAGCGTACCGTGTAGTTCCAGTGATTCTAATAAAAGAATCAGAATCTAGTGAAATTTCAGATCAGTTTCGTCGTTTGCTGACTTCAGTACTTCATCAAGCGAGGAAGAACAATGATTGAAAACATTAAAAACAAAACAAAAAAGCAACTCCAGGTATTATTATTTATATCAAAACTTCAAGTGCGAGAACTTCTAAAAACAAAGCTAGTTCAAAGGCCAGTTCAAAACCCGGCCAAAAAAACGAACATCTTCTGCTCTTTCTGAGAAGGAATTCAACGATCTGGTATCATGGATAATCTCTTACGAAGAACATAATTAAACTTGTGCAGGACTAGCAGTGCTAACCAAGCTAATGAATATTCCAAGGCCGCCGGTGTGTTTTGCTGAAACGCAGCAAAATGAATCACGATCGCGAGGAGCTTCTTTTTCTGTGGCCTGGATGAATTTTATCGCATTTTTATTCATCGGCTGATCTTGGAGTGCCGGCTTTCTTGCCTTCTTTGAACTGAAGACGCCTTTGGCGAATGAACTTCGCATACACTCAGTGATATTAAACCCTCTTGTTTTAGTGTTCTTTGCCGCTCTTTAAGGCACGGTTCGTCGGTTGAAAGTTTCAGTTGTTTTTCGACTATCTTTCGGCGAAGAAGTTATTTAGCAAAGTGCACATTTGTGTGGTTTAATTGTTATGTTGGCACCGCTATACTATCCAACTTTTGCTTCATCAGAGTCGAAATCATTGGAGAACGCTTCAATCTCACGAAGACTAAATCATGAATCAAAAACCAACAAAAGAAAGTTGATAAAACAAGAATAAACATATGAAGCGATATAGGTATAAGAACGTAGAAGAATTTCGCGACAACGTGAGTCGCCAAACTAAAAGTCTCCACTAAGCGCTCTGGCAATATGTCAGTTTATTGGTACATGTGATTCATTCATTGTACACAGTTGTCTCGTTCTTGTGCAAAGGAAAAATAGACTTGGACTTCCATGGATTAAGAATATCAATATTTTGGATCAAGTCCTCGCGTCTTCCGTTTGGCGACCATTTTATTTTTCAATTTGAAATTCTTCGGAAATTTGCATATCTAAAAATAGCCCAATTTGTGCATTTGATGTCACATGAACCTATTACTAGAGGAAGGCTCCTAGTAATGGGCTCCTGCTCTGGCACAATATTCTTTTTTGTTGTTGCTAGTAAAATGCCAAGATGCTCTACACTAAACTGCTTGGATAAATTTATATATTTATTTTCTTTTTGAGTTTTTGTTAGGGCCATAAGTTTATCAGTTACTTCTATACTGTCACGTGTTACCCTCTTTAAATAAAGTCTTACTTACTTACTTACTTACTTGGAACAAGCTTGCTACAATGCTCAACATAGCAGAATGTGCCAAAGCTTACTTACCAGCAGAAAGCGATGGCCCAAGAAGGGCAATAAGCACAAGACCCCAGATCATCGTGAGAAACACCGACTAAATAATGTCACAAACAGCGAAAAAGAGGAATACTTATATACACATTGTTGTCCACTCAGCTTGTTGAATTGTGTAATTCATAAAGTTCAACCTTTTCAAATCTGTTTGTATTTAATTGTAGTTTGGGCTTTCAGCCGGCAGAGATACTAAAGTGGACTCAAACAGAATTGAAAAGAACTGGACGACCCATTAACATTGCATTAACAGAGTGTTTCTTCAGGCTCTCAGTCTGTCGATCATGCTGCATCAAAATTAAGCTATAGTCGTCAAGGGTTTGTGTTCACCTGGAGGAACACGTCTAATAATCACGTAACAACTGTATTAAATAAACAGTTTTGTTTTTTTTGAAAATAAAATATAATGTATAAAAAAATAAAATAAAAAACACGTAACAGTGATGGGGAGCCAACATTTCGGAAGATGTATAGAACAATTAATGTATGTTCTGACATGGAAAAGCAGAGCTGTAGGTTCTCCCTGGTAAATTAAAATTAATCATTAAAAAATATTAAAAACTTTGCGGCCGAACACGGGTGAAATTAATCTTGAGTTTTACGAGGAACCATGCGATTACATGTTTATAATATAGAGAGCAAAACTTTCGCTGAGTTTTCACTGAAATAGAACCGAATTTTTGCTGTTATTTTTCTTATCAAAATTGAATGAATTTCGATAAAATTAGCCTTATGCTACAGTACTTCTGCATAGAAATATGACAATTATTTTTCAAACTTAGCTAATGTAATACGGGAAAAGGAAAGGGAAAGGGCCCTCCTTGATTAATTAAAGTGTCCAAAGTCAAATCTACCACCCTCCCCCTTCTTCATCACTAAAAGAAACGCGCGTCCCCCCGTTACTAGAAGAAACGCGCGCTATTCAAAATTATTATTATGAAGGCATGGTCACATGACCACAATTTTGTGACGTCAGTAAACACTATTAGCTATATGGATGTGACAGCTGAGTGAACAAATAAATATTTGTCGTTTGCCTGGACTGAACGTCTGAGTTCCTCGTTGAATACTAATGACAATTTATAATCACGTAACTTATAGTGTGATGGGGGATTAGCTCAAATGGTATAGAGCGCTCGCTTAGCATGCGAGAGGTACCGGGATCGATACCCGGATTCTCCAATTATAATTATTTTTAAATAATTATTTTTAAGTTTCTGGATTCAGTGATCCAATCCGAAGATCCTAAGCCAGAAAGAAGTGTCAACAATTTAGCTCTTTGTCAAAGTTTATGTGTTCACCTGGAAAAACACGTCTTCATGATCATGCCGTAACTGTTTACAGTGATGGAAAGACCGCTCATTTTGGAAGATGTATATACCTTTTTAATAAATCCCACAATGCATGATCGGCATGACGTCAAATTTATTCTTTTGAATTCCATTCATTTTCCTTCATTGTTTTCAGTCTTTGTATATTTTGAATAGAATTCAAAAGCCTAAGTTTGACGTCAAGCGCGGAAAATCATGTATTGTGGGATTTATTAAAAGGGTCTATAGAACGATTGCTGTGTGGTGTGGCATGGACAAAGCTGAAAGTAATCGCATAGTTCCTGGTAAAATGAATTTTAAAAAGAGGCCAGTTTATGTGTTCACCTGGAAGAACACGTCTTCATAATCATGTAACTGTTTACAGTGATGGAAAGACCGCTCATTTAGGAAGATGTATAGAATGATTGCTGTGTGGTGTGGCATGGATAAAGCTGAAAGTAATCGCATAGTTCCTGGTAAAATGAATTTTAAAAAGAGGCCAGTTTATGTGTTCACCTGGAAGAACACGTCTTCATAATCATGTAACTGCTGTGGCATATGAACAAAGCTGTAAGTACTTAGTTCCTGGTAAACCAATTAATTAAAAACAATTTAAAAATAAAAACTTTGAACACATCTTCCGCTGAGCTTCCACTGAAAAAGAACTGAATTTCTGCTGTTTTCTTATCAAAACTGAATGAATTCCGATAAAATTAACCTTATGCTATAATATAATGCTAGTTCTACACAGAAATATGACAAGTGCTTTTCAAATTGAGCTAATGTAGCGATCGCCTATGCAATCACAGGGCCGTACGCAGCACAGGGGAAGGTGCCCCCCTAGCAAGGCGAAAAAGATACCAAAAAGTACTGAGAACTGTACTATTTTTTTTATATTTTTGCTGTTAAATACGTACTGCCCCCCCCCCCTCTCTCTCGAATTTTGGGTTATGTACGGCCCTGAATCGTCTGCCAGTAATACGTTATTAAGACGGAACGAGCCCAGGGGGAGTGTGAGTGGATGGGCGTCCTGTGCACATCCCGCAGCAATGTGTCATATACACATTTGCTGCGGGTGCGCCCCACAGGACGCACACAGGGATCCCAACATTATACATTTCTATGCCGCAGAGAACCCAACCTTACGTAGTGCGCGCGCGCGCTCTCTACCACAGGAAACCCATCAAAAAACGACGCAAATATATATTTATAGCCTCAAAAGCAATGGTTGGGCTGCCTGTGCTCGGGCTCGCAAAAAAATGCCTTGTCTCGGAGTCTCGCAAAGTTCGGTACCCCTGATAGGGACAATGTATCCATCTAGTATTTTTTATTTTTTATATTTGACTTTGCAGCCAAGGACACCACAACAGTTAAAACCAATAACCGAGGCTGATATTTAAAAATCTCCTTCCGAGCTCGAGAGTAGTTTATACGAGAACCATGTAAAAATATTGTCGCTCTCAATCTTTGAAATGTAATGAATACCAATTTGAAGGCTGAATGCTAGTGAATCAGGCCCCAAAATGAGTACATACGGCTTTCAGTCCGAAATAGAGTATTAAAAATCCCATTTCTGCGTCGAGCCCGCAGGGTCATGCTTTGGGAATATGTGCATCACTCTGCTTCCGGAAAATTTCCAAAGTCAAGTCTACTACGTACCCCCCTCCCCCTCGGTCACTGAAAAATCAAAGCGCCAAGTCTACCATCCCCCTCCCCCTCGGTCACTGGAAAAAAAACGCGCGCTCTTCAAATCTTGGACATCAAGATTTATCACATCATTAAAGCTTTTTCCCACTGGAGGAAGTGTTCTACAAACATGGTATGTATGTCACCATGGCAACCCGGGGGGAGGGGGGGGGGGTACTCCCATATATACGCTATATAGGTATGTGCCCCCGAATAGGGTAAATTTGAGTACACTTTTTTTATTTTGACTAAAAAGTTACAAATCCTTGGAAAGGGTATATGAATTTTCCAATTTGGCATCCTTATATACGATCAGGGTTTCGGTATCCCGGGGACACACCCATATCTAAATTTCCGGGAGTATCCCCCCCCTCGAACAGTTATAGAAATATGTAAATAAAATATTATTATAATAATTTTACCAGCTTAAATAATGCCTTTCAATAGGAAATTATCTATAAAACAATGCTATCTGATTTACAAGGGAGAAAAAAAAAAGAAAAAAAATTGTCATGACTGGGAGTCGAACTCGGGACCCCAAGCTTGAAATGAGAAAAGCATGCCGGGAAATTCTTCAAAAAACGACCATACACCCAGACTTTAATGCTGAGTCACCGTATGTTACGTATAGGATGAAGATTTCGGCCCCATCCGCGCTATCGAGCAGTAAATCAATCAACTTAGCATTCAAAGAGGGAGGGAGCAGTCGGATCCTAAGCCATCAAGAACTGTCCCTACTAAGCTATTGAGCCCGCTTACTGATTTGGACGGCAAGTTTAGCTAGTCTATCCGAACAATGGTCCGTTGTTGTGCAAATTCGATGCCTGAAGTCCTGAGGGAAAGCGCAACTAATGATCGAGTGTTTATTGTCACATTACAAAGATCCTAATGAACTTGTTGTGTCTACAGATCTTGTAAAAAGACGCATGCCTTTCATTGTGTTACTATCATTCCCTTAGGCTTAGTTACTTATGATAATTCTGATCAAACGAAATGTTCTTTACCGCAGGTGTTGATCTCGAGATTTGGGCTCACGAACATTCGTATGAAAGACTCTTGCCCGTCTATAATCACAAGGTAAGACAAACTTTATTAGGATTTGTGCAATGAAATTGTCAGTTCTCTGTATCACTGACAACTTCAATGTCAACTGCAGTGATTTCCTCAACTTTGTACGAAGTGTTTGGTTTCTCATTGCATTGCATTTCTGTTGCATTGTAAAGGTTGTAGTAAACCTTGTTGTAGTAAACCTTGCTTGTGACGTTAACCACAAGAAGCCCGTTCTGGCGCACTTTGTGAAGTCAGTAAACACAATATACCATTTTCTCTTTCGCTTGACTGCCCTTCATACAAATGGACCAAGTTGAGGCTAACGTTGAGTATGGTACATTATAACATAGCATTGACATAACGCGCGCTCTGATTGGCTAATTAGCGTGCGCGAGTGTGCATCCATAGCTCAATGAACGCACGCTCACGTCATCGCCCGCGCTCTGAAATCAATTGGAAAATTAAATTGTTTTATTTGAATTTGCAGTAACTATGTTATAAAAGGAATGGTCAACGCTTCAGCTGTGCGTCCATCGAGTTATGGATGCACTTGGTCGGCTGCTAAGCACTCAAGAAGCTAGAGTACGCCTCGTGCGACTCTTACGCTTCTCTCGTGCTTAGCAGCCTCCCGCGTGCATCCATAACTCGATGGACGCACGCTGAGCGTTGACCATTCCTTCAATGGATTGAAGCTACAACGTTAGCCTCAACTTGGTCCTTTTGTTTGAAGGGCAGTCAAGCGAATGAGAAAATGGTATATTAGCAATGGATGTGCCAGCTGAATGAACAAAGAAATATTTATCGTTTGCGCGCCCGCAACTGAAAGTGTTATGCCTACTAATGGCATTTTATGATCCTAACATTTCATCAAATGGGGGATTAGCTCAAATGGTAGAGCGCTCGCTTAGCATGCGAGAGGTACCGGGATCGATACCCGGATTCTCCAATTATAGTATTTTTTTCTTTCTTTTTTAAGTTTCTGGATTCAGTGATCCAATCCGAAGATCCTAAGCCTGAAAGAAGTGTCAACAAAACAGAGCGAATTATCCTGGCTCTTTGAGTCCAGAAATTCGTATTCGTGGATTTTCAAGCAATGATTTTACTCAGTTTCATGAAGGATACGTTTGATTCTTCGGTGATAACTGTATTTTATTGAGCACTAGCAGGAGCCCATAAGTGGGAGCATCCATGTAGTATTAAAATCTGTCAGGCGGCGTTTGAACAAGTTTGGCTATTTTTAGAACACGAAACTGATTGACCAATCACTGTTGCTGCATGCGCAAATTAATTATAACGAGTTGCGGCAAATAAAACGAGTTGCAGCAACAACAAAAAACGAGTTGCAGCAAATAAAACGAGTTGCTGCAAATAAAACGAGTTGCTACAAATAAAACCGGAAGTGCACAATGATTGGTCAATTTCGAGAAATCGCGTTCTAAAATTGCCAAACTTGCTCAAACGCCGACCCAATATGTAGCATGGATGCTAAATCGAGTTGCAGCAACAACAAAAAAACGAGTTGCAGCAAATAAAACGAGTTGTTGCAAATAAAATGAGTTGCTACAAATAAAACCGGAAGTGCACAATGATTGGTCAATTTCGAGAAATCGTGTTCTAACATTGCCAAACTTGCTCAAACGCCGACCCAATATGTAGCATGGATGCTACTACTTATAGGCTCCTGGCACTAGCGAATTTGAAACCAGTGTTTTAGATTCGTTAAACATTTATGGAAAAAAAAAGAAGACAAACAACATTCTGAAGGGGTGAGGTGGGGCTATAAGTCACGTCCGCCATTTTGAAAATAAAAAGGTGCATGATGGGGGACATGATGCATGATGGGTAACCGACAAGGCTAAGCCTGGGTACGAAGTTTAGGGGTGACGTAATGTGTACAGTTTGTCAATGATTCAGAGATTAACATCGTATATTTTGTAAAGCTTTTTCATTTAATGATTTCTTTCATCATGACACATGGTGTGATTCAATAAGAAGTGATTTAAAATTGATCCTGTGAAAGAAATGAGATCAAATGTCATGTTATTTCGTTCCATACACATGAATGTAATAAACTCGGCCCCATTCTCCGCGCATTCGGGTCTAGCGAAACTCGGCGCGACTGATTCTGGAGGGAAAAGGACGGACATGTTCACAGTCACGTAAGGAGTACCTGAAGGGAAACATATCAGAAATGGCGGAAGGTCGGATTACGGCGCCGAAGTGGAGCATACTGAATCGGAGAAAATAGCCAAATAATATAATACTTCATTGTGTGAAAAATATAAAAAATAAGTGAAATAGAATATCCTTTGCGTTGGTCTTTTGTAGATTTCCTTCTATTATGATATCCAGAACAACGTGAACGCATGCGCAATTAAGCATAACATGTCCCACACGTCTTGAATGCTTGAGTCACCTCAAGTAGAGAGCGGTTTGCTATTGTGTATACACCTGGCTCCTGTTGCACCGAAAGGTAAATAGCGCTATCCACCGGAGAAGTCTTATCGAACGGATAAAATTTATTGGATAACTACATCAATTTTATCCGTTGGATAAGACTTATCCGGTGGATAGCGCTATTCACCTTTCGTGCAACCGGGGCCTGGTGTATATGAGGGACTGACTTGCATACTCACGAATAGTAATGAGGGATATTTAGTCTGAATTTATCCTCATTAATATTCATGAGCGATACTTGATGTTCGATGTCCTTCGTGGAACAAAGAAAGCTGAGATGATCAGGGTATATTACAAACTAATACCATGGCACCTTCGGGGTATTAGTGATTAGTGTATACCACACAAGTGAATAGTGCTTTTCATGCGCTGTGATTGGTTAATCAAACTAGGGATATCCTTGGCTATTTACCTCCGAGCAAAACAAGATGGCGTCGCATTTCGCGAGCGTGTCTTAGGCCCTGTTTACAAGGAGGGAGGGTAACCCTGGCCCTACTTTTCGCTTTTCTAAACCGCTTCTCGCCACTGTCTCGATCAGCCGCCACACGGTACTCATCGATTGAAAAGGCCTGAAAACTAGTGAAAAGTTGTCCCGGGTAGGCGAGTTATCTCGGCAAAACCGTTTACAAGGGAAAATCATAACCCTAGCGGTAGGGCAACCCTATCCGAGTACTAGGGTTACCCTAGCAGTAGGGTAACCGGCCCTACCAGCCTTGTAAACACGTACGCGAAAAATATAAGAAACGTACGAGAGCTAGGATAACCCTAGTACTAGGGTAACCCTCCCTCCTTGTAAACAGGGCCTTATTCTTCTTGAAAATATATTTTATATAATTATTTGGCTGGCTATTCACTTGTGTGGTATATACTAAAACAATTATCCCCTCAGTGTCGGTGAGTAGTGGTAGATATTTATCTCCCTGCTCGAAGACTCGCGGCTCGGTAAATATCCACCACCACTCACCTCCACTTCAGGGAATAATCGTTAACCTCAGCCCACTAACCCTCCTCGGCTTCGGGGACATTTAATCACTAATATCCCTCAGTGCCATGGTATTACTTATAATAAATTGTTAATACTCAGTGATTAAAGGAGAACTGAAGCCTAAGTTTATCTTTCAATAAAAACAAAGAGAATGTTGTGTTCAATCATTTTCTGAAACAATTTTTAATTGTTTTCATTTTTATGGAGAAGAAACTTGAGTTGAATTGTAAAAAGACATAGATTACCGCTGAATTGATCGCGGCTCACTTCAGTAATTATTCCCCTTAATAGACGTCACCTCTCCCAAGGGAAAGTGCAGTCACAATATAGAGTAATTGTAAGTGCGTTGTTTTTTTTTGTACCCGAGAGAATGTTGTGAACATATTTTAATATTCCCCTAAAACGACGTCACAAACAAAAAGATCTGAGCCGACGGTAAAACGGCAAAATGGCGGTGATATTCCATATTGAACGTAAATTATGTTGATATCTAAGAAAGATTTACAAAAAATAATACTCAAGTAATGCAAACATAGGTCATATCTAACTTTCTTGAGAAAATAAATTGTGTCTTCAGTTCCCCTTTAATGTAATGGAGAATGAGCGTGGACACTCCCTCACGGGGAGTGTCAGTTTTATCTATTGTATTCAGAGGCGGATCCAGGATCTTTTCAGTAGTAGGGGTGCACCATCTTTTAGGAGGGAGTGCAGCATTTATGATCAGGACGTACACAAACTCAAGCACCAATAACGCATTCGATATCAGCTCATCCAGGGGGTGCACACCCCCTGCACCCCTCCCCTAGATCCGCCCCTGTTATTTACAGAATCTAAATAACTTGAATCAAGGCACAGAATACCCAGAGATGCGAGAAACCACTTCCACAGGCGCAGAATACTTACATCAGCATAAATTACATGTTTTCTTGCAGTTTGCTTTTACCCATGAATGCCAACCACAGTATGATTTCCAATAAGGACAGTTCCTATGTTTGTCGACACAAACTAGAACAACAATTTAAATAAAATATTAGTAGTACGGAAGGAGAGGAAAAATGTGGTAACTTCTTAATATAAACTAGTGCGAAGTTGGACGTGATAAACTTAGTACAGCTGATTTCAATCCCTCGTAGGCGATCATGATGCACTTTCCGATTTCCCGTATACCGAATATCAGTCAAATACTACAATTATTGCCTTTTCTAAGCGATAGGTTTCTATGAGACCAATTTTCTCAAGAAAAAGGGTTGTCGCTTGCGTAATATATTAAACACGAGAAAGAGTTCTTCCTCGATATTTACATAGTAATCTTACTAGACATCTTACCGGGCTCTCCCTCAACAAGAAAGTAATCTTACCAGACAACTTACCAGGTTCTCCCTCAACAAGAAAGTAATCTTACTAGACATCTTACCAGGTTCTCCCTCAACAAGAAAGTAATCTTACCAGACAACTTACCGGGTCTTTCTCAACAAGAAAGTAATCTTACTAGACATCTTACCGGGTTCTCCCTCAACAAGAAATAATCTTCCCTGAAATCTTACCGGGATCTCCCTCAACAATAAAGTAATCTTATTAGACATCTCACCGGGTTCTCCCTCAACAAGAAAGTAATCTTACCAGACAACTTACCGGGTTCTTCCTCAACAAGAAAGTAATCTTACCAGACAACTTACCAGGTTCTTCCTCAACAAGAAAGTAATCTTATTAGACATCTTACCAGGTTCTCCCTCAACAAGAAAGTAATCTTATTAGACATCTTACCAGGTTCTCCCTCAACAAGAAAGTAATCTTATTAGACATCTTACCAGGTTCTCCCTCAACAAGAAAGTAATATTACTAGACATCTTACCAGTTTCTCCCTCAACAAAAAAGTAATCTTATTAGACATCTTACCAGGTTCTCCCTCAACAAGAAAGTAATCTTATTAGACATCTTACCGGGTTCTTCCTCAACAAGAAAGTAATCTTACCAGACAACTTACCGGGTTCTCCCTCAACAAGAAAGTAATATTACCAGACATCTTACCGGGATCTCCCTCAACAAGAAAGTAATCTTACCAGACAACTTACCGGGATCTTCCTCAACAATAAAGTAATCTTACCAGACATCTTACCGGGATCTTCCTCAACAATAAAGTAATCTTACCAGACATCTTACCGGGATCTCCCTCAAAAAGAAAGTAATCTTACCAGATATCTTGCCTTTAATCCAATCAACAAAGTTGCTGATACGAGCGAAGACGGAATAGTGATTAGTTTTGCACATGCTGTGCCCCCAGCTGACTGCACCACGAAGAACCCATTTACCACCCTCGTTACATACGAATGGTCCACCACTGTCTCCTTGGCAACCACCCTTATGGCCTTTACCGCCAGCACAGATCATGGATCGTTCGTCTACTGGGATGATTTTGCCATTGACGCTACTACATGCCTTGTGAGAAGCAACTGGGAGCAAGGCTTGCTGAAGGGTTGAAGCAAGACTTCCACCTCCAATGGTACGTCCCCATCCTGAAGATACAAACCGTTTTATATTTTGATATAATAAAAAAGAGAGAACTAATTGATTTGACTTGTTTGGGAAATATGGGAATTGTATTTTAATTACAATTGTTAAAAATAATTCATTACAATAATTAAAATTTATTTTAAAAACTGACTAGTTTTACCTGTGATGTAACATCCTTTGCCAATTTGTGCTTGTGTTCCCTTTTGAGGCAGACAGACTGTATGTACCTTAGAGCTAGTACTGACCGATCCCTGGAGCTGAAGAAGAGCGATGTCGTTTTTCATCTGACTCGGGATGAATCCCTCGTGTTTGATGAGTTGGCGAAGACGAAAGGTACGCTGAACAGGAGTGGTTCCAAGTCTGTCGTGAGCACCTGAAACAAAAAAGTCTGTCGTGAGCACCTGAAAAACAAATTATGTCGTGAGCACCTGAAAAAAAAAGTCTGTCGTGAGCACCTGAAAAATACATGGGTTGTTTTGTGTTGGAAGACTTTAAAGTGTATATGACGCAAATTTTTTCTTTTGAAAATCCAAGAGAAATTACTGCAATTACTTTCAGTCCAAGAGCAATTACTATAATTAATGAAGGTCCTTTGAAGTTCTCCACGTGCTTCAGACCTCGAAAGAAAATGCCAGTTTCATTTTTGGGTAAGGTCAAGTAAGGTTAACGTCTGAATATATATTTTAATCTTCCACTCACCAACTACCACGGTGTATCCACTTGGGCTGGGGTTTCTCGACACACAGTGAGCTGCAGTGATAACCCAATCAGGTTTGATCAACGAACCACCGCAGATGTGACGGCCACGGACACGTAGAGAAATCTGCCAAGGCCAGGCGTTTTCATTGGCTTCTTGGCCATTGACAACACGAGCACTGAATGGTTTTACACCACAAGCTACAAAAGAAATAAACTTCTTGTGAGTGGAACATCGTTAGATAGATAGATAGATAAATAGACAGATAGATAGATAGATAGATAGATAGATAGATAGATAGATAGATAGATAGATAGATAGATAGATAGATAGATAGATAGATAGATAGATAGATAGATAGATAGATAGATAGATAGATAGATAGATAGATAGATAGATAGATAGATAGATAGATAGATGTAGATAGATAGATAGATAGATAGATAGATAGATAGATAGATAGATAGATAGATATATAGATAGATAGATAGATAGATAGATAGATAGATAGATAGATAGATAGATAGATAGATAGATAGATAGATAGATAAATAGATAGATAGATAGATAGATAGATAGATAGATAGATAGATAGATAGATAGATAGATAGATAGATAGATAGATAGATAGATACTTAGATGTAGATAGATAGATAGATAGATAGATAGATAGATAGATAGATAGATAGATAGATAGATAGATAGATAGATAGATAGATAGATAGATAGATAGATGTAGATAGATAGATAGATAGATAGATAGATAGATAGATAGATAGATAGATAGATAGATAGATAGATAGATAGACATCGCCAGAAATTTCGAATCAAAGTGGGTGGAGCTTAATGTGATAAATAACTTGCAGTCAACCATAACAAATTGGCTGCCAATCAAAAGTATTGTCTTATAGCGTATCTGATTGGTCGTAAAAGCAATGCGTTATGCTACCACGGTATATATAACTGAAATGATTTGCCTGTAATAACAGGATTCAAAAAATAAATATAAGATATTTCGGATCGATGACGATTTGACTTAAGAAAAATTAACTTGAAGCCAAAAAACTACTTCATTCTTCGTTCTTGTGTTGTTCCCTTAAGCTAATTTAGCTTAAGCTTGAATTTAGACTTTCGGTAAGGAAAAGTACACGCTTTTTGTAAAGAAGATATAATAAAAGATGTAGTGTAAAGCTTAGAATACCTAGGTTTTTCGCGCGAAAATTTCAAAACATAGGAGCGCGCGGGATTTCAGCTAGTTTCTAGTCTATTTTCGTGCAAAAAAGGAACGCCTGACTGAAATATATGTAAACATGGCGTCGATCGACGTGGAAGCAAGAAATGGCACAGAAAAAGGCAATTTTTAGAGCTTATCGGCTATAATGGATTCCAATATAAGCATGACACCGAGCCTTGATATTGCACAAACTACATGTCCAAAACCGAGCCGAAATTGTTGTAGGATCTACTGGAAACCAGCTGAAATTCTAAGTTAGTTCTTCGTCTTTCGAACCAGAGGCAAAGTAAGTGTATCAGTGCAAGGACAGGCAAACACCAGGGGCCAGAACTCTTTGTAGTTGAGGCATCCGCCATATGTTTCTCTATAATGGGGTACTTATAATTCAACGATTGAAGAAACGTAAAAACCGAGCCGAGTATTGGAGGTAAGATGTTGTAATTACCGTTAAACTAAAGCTAGAAACTACGTTCGTTAAAATGGAGGCAAAGTAAATGTTCAATTTTATTTTAAAGGGGAATATTGAGATATAAGTATTTTGACTCCATACATTTATTGTAATGTAATCGAGGTCAACTTTTTCTAAGTGTCGCGTTCAACTGCGCATGTCGATTCGAAATTTCTGGCGATGATAAATAGATAGATAGATAGATAGATAGATAGATAGATAGATAGATAGATAGATAGATAGATAGATAGATAGATAGATAGATAGATAGATAGATAGATAGATAGATAGATAGATAGATAGATAGATAGATACTTAGATGTAGATAGATAGATAGATAGATAGATAGATAGATAGATAGATAGATAGATAGATAGATAGATAGATAGATAGATAGAGATAGATAGATAGATAGCCGATAGATAGATAGATAGATAGATAGATAGATAGATAGATAGATAGATAGATAGATAGATAGATAGATAGATAGATAGATAGATAGATAGATACTTAGATGTAGATAGATAGATAGATAGATAGATAGATAGATAGATAGATAGATAGATAGATAGTAAGCTATAGATAGATAGATAGATAGATAGAGATAGATAGATAGATAGATAGATAGCCGATAGATAGATAGATAGATAGATAGATAGATAGATAGATAGATAGATAGATAGATAGATAGATAGATAGATAGATAGATAGATAGATAGATAGATAGATAGATGTAGATAGATAAATAGACAGACAGACAGACAGACAGACAGACAGACAGACAGACAGACAGACAGACAGACAGACAGACAGATAGATAGATAGATAGATAGATAGATAGATAGATAGATAGATAGATAGATAGATAGATAGATAGATAGATAGATAGATAGATAGATAGATAGATAGATAGATAGTTAGATAGTTTTATTAGTAAATACTCTTGCAGCTGGATAGCTGAATATAACTTGAATTGAATCGAAAGAAGAAGAAGATGATGACGAAGAAACAAACAAACAAAACAAAAAACCACTCACACTCATAAAAACAAGAATAAAAAAAGAAAATAAAACCAACTGAGAAGAGCTCCGAAATCAGATGAAAAGGTTATGCCAACTCGCTGACTATGGCACAGTATTCTTTTTTTTGCTGTTGTTCAAATTATACACTAAAATGCTTGGAACAAGGCTGCTAAAATGCTCAAAATAATGCGAGAATAATGTGTCAAAGTCTACTTACCATCAGAAAGCGACGGCCCAAGAAGGGCAAGAAGCACAAGTCCCCAGATCATCGTGAGAAACACTGGTTAATGTCACAAACAGGTAGAAAGAGGAATTATACTTATATACATATCATTGTCCACTCAGCTTGTTGAATTGAGTAATTCATAACTTCAACCTTTTCAAATCAACTAGTATTTAATCATCGTTTGGTCTTTCAGCCGGCAGAGATACTATAATAAGGAAACAAACAGAATTGAAAAGAACTGGACGACCCATTACTGACAGCGTGTTTCATTAGGCTCTCAGTCTGTCGGTCATGCTGCATCAAAATTAAGCTCTTTGTCAAAGTTTATGTGTTCACCTGGAAGAACACGTCTTCATAATCATGTAACTGTTTACAGTGATGGAAAGACCGCTCATTTAGGAAGATGTATAGAACGATTGATGTGTGGTGTGGCATGGACATAGCTGAAAGTAATCGCATAGTTCCTGGTAAAATGAATTTTAAAAATGAGACCAGTTTATGTGTTCACCTGGAAGAACACGTCTTCATAATCATGTAACTGTTTACAGTGATGGAAAGACCGCTCATTTAGGAAGATGTATAGAACGATTGCTGTGTGGTGTGGCATGGACAAAGCTGAAAGTAATCGCATAGTTCCTGGTAAAATGAATTTTAAAAATGAGACCAGTTTATGTGTTCACCTGGAAGAACACGTCTTCATAATCATGTAACTGTTTACAGTGATGGAAAGACCGCTCATTTAGGAAGATGTATAGAACGATTGATGTGTGGTGTGGCATGGACAAAGCTGAAAGTAATCGCATAGTTCCTGGTAATTATAAAATGATTTTTTAAAAAAATGAGGCCAGTTTATGTGTTCACCTGGAAGAAGATAATCATGTAACTGTTTACAGTGATGGAAAAACCACTCATTTCGGAAGATGTATAGAACAATTTATGCCTGTTGTGGCATATGGACAAAGCTGTAAGTACTCTCATGGTTCCTGGTAAAATGAATAAAAACAATTTAAAATTAAAAACATTGAACACACCTTCCGCTGAGTATCCACTGAAAAAGAACTGAATTTCTGCTGTTTTCTTATCAAAACTGAATTAATTCCGATAAAATTAGCCTTATGCTATAATATTAATACTAGTTCTACGTAGAAATACGACAAGTGTTTTTCAAACTGAGCTAATGTAGCGATCGACTATGCAATCGCCTGCTCCAATTGCCTCCCCCCCCCCCCCCCCCCCCAAAGAAGCAGGGCAGATACCAAAAAGTACTGAGCTGTACTATTTTCTATTTATTTTTTTGCTGTTATATACGTACTGCCCCCCCCCCCCCCCCCCCCCCCCCCCCTTGGATTTTGGGTTATGTACAGCCCTGTATAGGGACTAGGTATCCATCTAGTATTTTTTTCAGGGAGAGAGAACCGAGGCTGATATTAAATCTCTTTCCGAGAGTTTTATAGTTTATATAATAATAATACAAGAATATCAATAACAATATACAAGAATCATGTACTAATCTTGTCGCTCTCAATCTTTGAAATGTAATGAATACTAACTTGAAGGCTGAATGCTAGTGAATCAGGCCCCAAAATGAGTACATACTTTCAGTTCGAAATAGAGTATTAAAAATCCCATTTCTGGGTCGAGCCCGCAGGGTCATGCTTTGGGAATATGAGCATCACTCTGCTACCGCAAAATTTCCAAAGTCAAGTCTACCATCACCCTCCCCCCTCGGTCACTGAAAAACCAAAGCGTCAAGTCTACCATCCCCCTCCCCCCTCGGTCACTGAAAAACCAAAGCGCCAAGTCTACCATCCCCCTCCACCTCGGTCACTGAAAAACCAAAGCGTTAAGTCTACCATCCCCCTCCCCCCTCGGTCACTGAAAAACCAAAGCGTCAAGTCTACCATCCCCCTCCCCCCTCGGTCACTGAAAAACCAAAGCGCCAAGTCTACCATCCCCCTCCACCTCGGTCACTGAAAAACCAAAGCGTTAAGTCTACCATCCCCCTCCCCCCTCGGTCACTGAAAAACCAAAGCGTCAAGTCTACCATCCCCCTCCCCCCTCGGTCACTGAAAAACCAAAGCGCCAAGTCTACCATCCCCCTCCACCTCGGTCACTGAAAAACCAAAGCGCCAAGTCTACCATCCCCCTCCCCCCTCGGTCACTGAAAAACCAAAGCGTTTTAACGCTTAAAAGTCTAAAAGTCTACCATCTCCCTCCCCCTCGGTCACTGAAAAACCAAAGCGTTTTAACGCTTAAAAGTTTAAAAGTCTACCATCTCCCTCCCCCTCGGTCACTGAAAAACCAAAGCGTCAAGTCTACCGTCCCCCTCCCCCTCGGTCACTGAAAAACCAAAGCGCCAAGTCTACCATCCCCCTCCCCCCTCGGTCACTGAAAAACCAAAGCGTTTTAAACGCTTAAAAGTCTAAAAGTCTACCATCTCCCTCCCCCTCGGTCACTGAAAAACCAAAGCGTTTTAACGCTTAAAAGTTTAAAAGTCTACCATCTCCCCTCCCCTCGGTCACTGAAAAACCAAAGCGTCAAGTCTACCGTCCCCCTCCCCCTCGGTCACTGAAAAAAACGCGCGCTCTTCAAACCTCGGAACTTCTTGGACATATATCCAAGGAGTTTCCAAGGT
Source organism: Actinostola sp. cb2023 (assembly GCA_033675265.1). NCBI lineage: Eukaryota > Metazoa > Cnidaria > Anthozoa > Actiniaria > Actinostolidae > Actinostola > Actinostola sp. cb2023. Next base: position 13,156 of record JAUJYZ010000606.1, on the reverse strand, counting down.
TCAACCACAGGCAGCCCAACCATTCCTTTTGAGGCTACTAAATAATTCAATAAAATGATATTTTCGTCTTTTTTTGATGGGTTTCCTGTGGTAAAGCGCGCGTGCGCGCAATACGTATTATGTTGGGTTCCCTGTGTTGAGTAATGCCCTATGTTGGGCTTCCTGTGTGCGTCCCGCGAGTCCCACAGTACATGTGTATATTTTTTACCACAGGAAACCCATCAAAAAAAGACGCAAATATCATTTTATTGAATTATTTAGCCTCAAAAGGAATGGTTGGGCTGCCTGTGGTTCAACTAAGGTATGGCACGGCCACGTGACCACAATTTTGTGACGTTAACCACAGGAAGCCCGTCCTGGCGCACTTTGTGAAGTCAGTAAACACAATTAGCAATGGATGTGCCAGTTGAGTGAACAAAGAAATATTTGTCGTTTGACCGCAACTGAAAGTCCTATGCCTTCCTCTTTGAATACTAATGATATTTTGTGATCACAATATTTTATCAAATGGGGGATTAGCTCAAATGGTAGAGCGCTCGCTTAGCATGCGAGAGGTACCGGGATCGATACCCGGATTCTCCAAATGTGAAATTTTTAAAATTTATTTCATTTTTGTATAATTTTATATTTTTAAAATATTTTTTTCTATAATTTTCTATAATTTTTATTTATTTATTTTTTCTTAATGAGATGCATTTTCCAGAAAATTATTAATAAATTATTAATGAATATTTTTTTTACATCAAACATTTTAAAATTGTTTGATAAGAACCACTCGAAATCATAAATTAAGTTTTCTCCACTTAAATATAACTCTTTTTGTCGGTAAAAAAAAGGGTTCAGAAGATGCATTAATTTTTTTCAAGCCCTGATCAGGTGCGTTTCGAGCCAGATTTACCACGTGATTTAAAACTGCTGAAAACACCAGATCGAGGCTTCATTTCAAATCTAAACACACTTGATTACTTAACACTTTACAATTTAACTGATTAAAATTTCAATAAATATTGCGTGCCCTTAGATATTGACAGTAATATTAGTAAAGTGCAGTGCTACCACTCGCTATTTGTTCATATATTATTCTTTGTAAAAGGGAGAATTAGAATGATTTTGACGCATCATCTTCATTGAGGTGATTTTTCATGATATTTGCTTCGAATTGAAAAAAAGGGGAAAAAAGGAAAGAAAAATGGTGATGGAAGAAGAAGAATGAAAACAAAACAAAGGACGAAAGAAAGAGTGGGTGGATGGGAGAAGGTAAACAGGGAGATGGAAGGGAAAAATAATGAATGAATGAAAGACAACTAAGAACAAGGATATAACGAAAGGGAATAAAATGTGTAACCAATATCTCCCTTTTTTTCTACTCGCCCAGGAGAAGCGACGTCGCTTTGACATTTGGCATTTGGACCGTCGCTTCTCCTGGACGAGTAGGAAAAAAACCGCTGCTCGCATGCAGGGTAACTTTTTTTCTTCAATCAAATCAAATCAAATTAAATCAAATCAAATCAAATCAAATCAAATCAAATCAAATCAACTGAATCAAAAACTTTATTTGAGTGTCAAGGTTCTAGCTGGCCATAAGTAGCCTACCTTTCAATCTAGATAATACTGATCTTTCTGATATAGAGTGAGATAACTATAGGAAACAACTCCACCTTGCTCACTCATCAACCAACACCATCTAAGTTAATCCAATGCATTCTCTATATTGACACTTGATATTTACTTACGATTTTTCGATTTTGAATTCAGCCGGTTAAAGTTTGTCATTTAATTACCGCACCGCTGAAAGCCCAATCACCAGCATTGTAGTATTTACCAAAACAAAATAAACTTACTCAGCTGTTTGGGGTAACCAAACACCCACCAACCCCATACGCAAACTAAACTTTAAGATATGACTACAAATACACTCGACTTTACAAGGTTTGTGGTTAGTTCACGATGCTTCTGTGTTTAGGGTTTCTTGTGCTGTTTTTCAGACCTTCCTACAGTCAAGGTAAGTTTTCTTGTATTTCAAGGTTCATTTGAAGAAACTAAAGTAGAGTTTATTTTACTAAACTTTGTGTCATGTTTCTCTAAACATCTGTCTATGGTTGGAATCATGAACACGCCTGTTTCACGGAACCAACAGTCCAAACTGCTTCCGTCTGTCTTTGACTCATGGAAAGTAACTCTAGTGGGGCTTTTGGTGTTAATTAAGTCACAAAATGCATTACAATTTCACAAGTCCTCATAACACATAGACTGCGAATACAGCCGCTTTTTGGCGGTCGCGCCACAGGGGAGACCCTGTGGCACGACCGCCAAAAAGCGGCTGTATTCGCAGGCAGGCTACATAACACAACACTAGTTCGGTTGAAGGCTTCCTCTTCGTAAAACCGATTTTTTACCTATTGATGTTCTCAATTTCATAAGTTCATCACAACAATCGAGTAAAGTTTTCAGTTTTCACCTTTGAAGCAGCACAATTTATTAAACCAATAAAACAAAAATAGGAACAATTGTGTTATGCTTCCTTTATTGGAGTTTCTGTATATTACTCAGTCGTGGTAAAGCCGGGTTCGTGTTTCCTTTGTGTTCGCTACCGTTATTTGAATAGCTGAAGCGAAAGTCTATTCATGGTTTTTGACGTTTCTTTTTCGTCGAGTTAAAGTATCTGACAACTAAAAAGTGGTATTGAATTCCATTGTTCATTCAAACATCGAAAGTGAATGGCATATCATATCAGTAAACTCCAAAAATAAAGATAAAATTAAATAATATAAAATAAGTTATTTTTCCTTAAAAGTTTTAGTTGATAATTCAGATGCTGTGAATAAGCTGTTAATATTATTATTATTTATTAGTATCTTATTGTTGTTGTTATTATTTTTGTATTTATTTCAGTTATTATTATTATTATATTATTACTATTGTTATTATTATTATTATTGTTATTATTATTGTTATTATTATTCAGCAATACGAGAGTCGGTACGTCCATCCATCCATCCACTCATCCATCCATCCATCCATTCATTCATTTCGCTAAGTTCAATTTCTCTAACTGAAAATTTCCGATTTCAATTTCACCCAGCGGTGAGTCAAAGAAACTCGTACTTTACCGCGTCGCACTACAACACACCCCAGCCCTTCCTCTATGTACACCCTGATGCACCTACATTTAATTAACTGTTTAAGCAAATTATCGGTTGCAGAGGTTCCCGCCTAAACACACCAAGATAACTGTGGATTCCTTAGTGACAGTTTGTGTCTTTGTTATTATTATGTGTCTATGTTATTATTATGTTAGCTTGAGTCATCGACGCGCAGGCGATGTTTGCTAACGATGTTCATTTTGTAGATTTAGCGGCATATTTTATCACGAAATTAGCTAGTTCATACCAGTGGCGGATCCAGGATTTTAAAAAGGGGGGTTCCAGAAACGCTACTTAGAGTGCAAACCATATGTCCGTGAAACAGTACTAACTAATTAGTACTAAATAGCACTGATGAAACAATAGAAAACAATGGAGATAACACTATTTAGTGCTATTTAGTAATAGTACTACAGTATTTCACGGACATATGGTTTGCACTCTATACTGCATTTTAAGGACAAACCATAATTTCAATTCCATTCTACTTAGCGTAAAGAACATGATCGGCTTCACAAAGCTAAGGGGTCCGGGATTCCATGGAACCCATTATTCCACTTCGGGGAATAATGGTTAAAATTGTGTAAACTCACTTTTTGGTTATAACACGTAATTTTTTAAGTTCCGATATTCTGAAGTAGACATTTTGGCAAAATTTGTCATAAACACACTATTTTTTACCGATGTGATGGCAGGGATTTCTCAAATTCCTTCATATTTCAACCAAAGTTTCCAAAGTCAGCAAGAACAGCAAGTGATTAGAATAAATCTCACCAAACACATACAAATAGGTCAATGTTTTATTTCAATACTATTGGGTTCTTTTCTTACCAAATTACAAAGAATGTCAACAATCAGAGAGTTTATGATATAAATGTACCAATGGTCAATGGCAAATTTCTCATTGATTTTCTATAAATTTTACTACAATATAAAAACTGGTTAAATTGATTTAAAATATGTTGTTTTAAAACCCTGTGGTACATAGTTGATGTGAAGAATACTTTATACACCATACAAAGCCCAAAATGTGTTCGGAAATTTCCGAACACATTTTCAAAAATACATGGCAAAATAGTAACACTGAGTGGACGAAGCCCGAAATGTGTTCGGAAATGTCCGAACACATTTTCAAAAATACATGGCAAAATAGTAACACTGAGTGGACGAAGCCCGAAATGTGTTTTGGAAATTTCCGAACACATTTTCAAAAATACATGGCAAAATAGTAACACTGAGTGGACGAAGCCCGAAATGTGTTCGGAAATTTCCGAACACATTTTCAAAAATACATGGCAAAATAGTAACACTGAGTGGACGAAGCCCGAAATGTGTTTGGAAATTTCCGAACACATTTTCAAAAATACATGGTAAAATAGTAACACAGAGTGGCCGAAGCCGAACACATTTTCTAAATCACCATGTATATGGTAAAATTCTAAAACTCAATGGCCGAAGCAAGACTAGATACATAAAAATACTAATAAGGTATAAATAAAAATGTATCCATATACTGCACATATATTTGTACAGACTGTTCTCTTAGCTACATGTACATTGTAGCTAGCTATAGCTTCATCCATTTGTCCAGCACCATGATTTGTTAGATTTGTTCATGCTTTACTCTATTGAAGAAAAACATACAAAAGTGTTTAAATATGAAATCAAAATTGTAAAAACTTAGGCAAAGTTAACCGTGATATGTGAAATACATGGTATACTTATACCATAGAATCCCGGTTATAAGCCCCCCCCCCCCCCCCCCCCCCCCCCCAGTTATAAGCCCACCTGTCTGCTAACAGAAATTTCCTCCCGGTTATAAGCCTTCACGGTTATAAGCCCTCCCGGTTATAAGCCCCCCCGGTTATAGGCCCCCTTCATTTACTCCTCCCCATACAGGGTACCATATACAGGAAACAATAATCAAGCAATTATAGGTGTATGTACATTGTAGCAAATGAGACAGTAGTATATACGGTAGCTCATTGCTTGAAAATCCACTCAGATTATAGTTTTTCCTGAGCTGTTATTGTTGTATGAACACTGTTTAACTAAAATGGTCACGATTATAAACATTGTTTCTTTAAATAGAATGGATTTCAGAGGTTATTTTCCTCCGCTTTTATAAGCCCCCCCCCCCCCCCCCCCCGGTTGTAAGCCCCGATTATAATGCATCTATCAGCGGCTTCCCCCAGGGGTCGACCCCCGGGGACTGGGGGATTTGTCCAAATGCCCTATCAAACTTCATCAAATACCTCTGGGTGTGGGACATAAATTTTTGACATATCCCCACCCCAGGGGCTAAACATAAGGACTCCAGACCATTGATATAACTGACAACAAAGGGAACAATTTTGCTGAGTTATTTTTACTGATCTCCACACATGTACCATGGTACCTTTGTTGATAAATTCGTACAATGAATTAGCAATAACAGCTTTTTTCTGAAAATCTCGACAAATCCCCCTGGGTTCCCGTGGGTGCCCCGGGGGTCGACCCCACCGGGAAGCCGCTGATAGATGCATAAGCCCACCACAAAACCCTTATTTAAGCCCAGGGCTTATAACCGGGATTCTACGATATACATGTACATGTACACACTGTATACACAATATACTGAATAACCTCTAGATGAAATACACTCATAATAATAATTATTATTATATAAGTATAATAATAATTATTTGTATAAGTTGTTTTAAAACATCATACATAACAACTGAAATAATCAGTAGATACATGTATGGTTTCTTTCCTTTTTTAACCCTACATGCAGGTAATAAATCAGTTCAAATCTCTGAAGAACATCTACATGTGTACATCTACTTTATTACTCTTCAACAATTATGTATCAAGAAGAGATCACACATGTAACATAAATATATACTATAAGCTTACATGTAAGAAAGGGATGGGATAAAAAGGAGCCTCTGTCTGATCTACTCATCTAGCAGGGTAAACTTGTTCTGTTTCAATTAATAAACCTGAGGCTTATTTACTGTTTTTAGCAAAGTATTAAACAAAGCATTGGTTTGTTTATAATCTAAGCATTCTTTGATCTGGATTACTGTACATCAGGCCTTTTGGCATGTGTTTGAAGAATGCTTTTTGAATCAATGAATGGCTTCGTTCATTCCTATATTTAATATTAAAGGCTTACATGTAATGATTGTATTATAAGGATCGATCGAATCTTACCTTGTGAAAGCAGCACACTTTCTTGAATCCCGCATGTTTGTCAAGAAACAACACTCTGCCACACATGTCAATTGGTCCATGTCGTTCTCCAGGGATTTAGTAGAAGAAAAGAGTGGTTATTCGGCTGACAGTTTCCACTGCACGTTTTATGTTCGTTGCTCAACCGAAGAATGACAAAATGGCGCTCACAAGAATTCAAAACCGTGTTCTAAGCCAATCAGAGTGCAGCGCTGCAGGGGATATATTCCAAATATGGAGCTAGTCGTGCAACGCCTGACTGTTTTTAGTTATTCTCGTGTCCGCCATCTTGTTGACGATTTGTTCTGTGCTTTTTCCTTTCGGGTAATTCGTCGTATTTACTGGCGATAAGAATACAACGAACTACAGCAGAGGTCTCAAAGCTAACCAGCCTGCACAACAGTTGGAAAACGAGCAGACAAATCGTACAATGAACCCAGGAAAGTGTATTAGAACTGATGATAAAGCAGACTGATGACAAGCTGAAATTGTCCAAGTTGTAAACTTTAATACTCCTTCCTGATGTCGATGGACGAGATGATACGTACATGCCAGATACAAAAGCCCATAACGGTAATGAAATACCATTCATGTAGCCATCCTTACAAATAAGTCCCAAGTGTGCTGGTGTTTCTTCCCCCACTACCAATAATAAAGGGATCGACATATTCGAATTGCCCCGCTTAACGTCCAACGGACGTTGTTGTGTATATAAGCTTAAGCTTAAATATAAATAAGCTTACATGTATCTATTAGTTTTCCTTCCATAATATACATACATGTGTATACAATTTTTATTATTACTGTTATCAGTTATTATGATGATGTTACAAATGTATGACTATAAATAGTCAAAACAAAAGAAAACAATGGAATTACAGTTTATTTATATCTACATGGCTAATATCTGTTTCACAGCTTAGTGCCATCACTCTATATTGTGTATATAGCTTATTGCATACTCGTTGTCGGGTTGAAAATCATGAAAGCTATGACCAAAAGGAATTCTGGGAAATTAAAACTCTCAAATAACCCCGTCAAATGATCGACATTTTTATCCAGACTTGTAGGATCTTAGATAAATAGCTCATATACCTTCAAAACTATGAGAACATTGAATTTATCTGTATGCAATGTGGGTCATGAACTGATTTCCCATCCATTCTTGCGGTCTCAGCTTCTATGATTTATGATTTTCAACCGGACAACGATTATGCAATTAACTATATATATTGAAGAAATAGAAAACGAGGCAGCATGCTCTATCGAGTTATCTATAGAAGCACGCAGGAATTGGAAGAAGATGAAAGAAGTGTTAGGAGATACCCTCGAGCGTGCTTCTCGCGCTTCTCGAGTCTTCTTTCAATTCCCAAGTGCTTATAACTCGATAGAGCACAACTGCCGCGTTTTCTATTTTGTTTATAAATTACAAGTATGATTTTTAAGCAAGTTTTTAATTTTTATTCGTTGCAAAAATGTTTGAATATCTGCGCGCACGTGCACTGTGCGTAAGCTCTCACAGAACATGCACATTATGCATCCTTTGGCCAATCAGAGCTCACGTTATATCATACATGTACTTATTTTATAATTAAATAATAGAAGATGACTCTCCATGCTTCTATACAAAAATACTTGAAAGCTGCTAGTGGATGCACGAGCGGAATACAAGTGCATTCAGCTGCTTTCAAGACCTCAGAAGTGCATTATTTTTGTATAGAAGCACAGAGAGTCAACTTCTATTCGCTTTATAATATATAAAACTAGTTTTAAACACTGTCAGGCTTTCTGCTTTCTTTTCGCTGCGCTGTGCATCTATACAAAAATAATGCACGCTCAGCAACCAATCAAATCGCACATTCTTGGGAGGTACATGTACAATGTACACATACACATATAGTTTATAATATTATAAATAAGTACATGTATACCATGTATTTTACATGCCATGGTTTACTTTGCCTAAGTTTTTACAATTTTGATTTCATATTTAAACACTTTTGTATGTTTTTCTTCAATAGAGTGAAGCATGAACAAATCTAACAAATCATGGTGCTGGACAAATGGATGAAGCTATAGCTAGCTACATGTAGCTAAGAGAACAGTCTGTACAAAATATATATGTGCAGTATTGATACATTTTATTTATACCTCATTAGTATTTTTATGTATCTAGTCTTGGCTTCGGCCATTGAGTTTTAGAATTTTACCACAATAATTTAATAACCATACATGTAATAATAATAATAATAATATAATTATTATTAATGTATAATAGAACATGTGCTCGGAAATTTCCGAACACATTTTGGGCTTCGGCCACTCTGTGTTACTATTTTACCATGTATTTTTGAAAATGTGTTCGGAAATTTCCGAACACATTTCGGGCTTCATCCACTCAGTGTTACTGTTTACCATGTATTTTTGAAAATGTGTTCGGAAATTTCCGAACACATTTCGGGCTTCGTCCACTCAGTGTTACTATTTACCATGTATTTTTGAAAATGTGTTCGGAAATTGCTTCGACCAGAGAAAAATTATGGAATTTATCACCAATTTACCAGGATAAAGAAATATAACAAAGATTGTAATTTGTATACCACTGTATGTTCACTGGTAAAATATACTAATATGTTTTGTAAAAATAACTGCTTTCAAATAAAATTGAAATCTATCAAAAATATTTTATTGTGGTAATTATTATGTGCAAATGAGTGATTGTTTCCCAATTTCTCAAAAAATGGCAAATTTCAATGTTGCATACCCTGATATTTACCATATTTTCTCTACTTCAGAATATCGGTACTTAAAAAATTACATGTTTTATGAATTATTATTTTTTTAAATACACTAAAAACATTATTTGCCGAAGGCGAAGTGGATATTTGTGAATATTTACCGAGACGAATTCCCCCTGGGAGCACCACCCACGACTTATTAGACAGACAGCCTAATGTCTATAAAACTAGTTCTTACGTTTGCCTCTTCAGGATGTGGTCGTCGTCCACCTGCTATGAGAGTAATTGGTGGTGAAGCCGCTGTACCAAACTCATGGCCGTGGCAAGTCTCTGTAGCTTTTGCATCTTGGCACGTTTGTGGCGGGTCTCTAATCTCTCCTACATGGGTCTTAACCGCAGCACACTGCTTAAATGACTATCCTTTTCCAGACATGTACAAAGTTGTCGTAGGTATGGATAAATCCTACAAGAACATTGTCAAGTAGGAAAAGTGGTTAAGAAATAGAAGTGTATAAATGAGCGGCCACGAACAACACTCCACTGGTATACGTCGGATCAAACAATGATCTAACTGGTTCGCAAATTAAGAAATAGGTTAAATGAAGAATACGTCGTATTGATTATTCTTCATTTAACCTATTAAGAAATAGAGACTTTTTAGTTTGCTTCAATGTTTTCCTTTCAAGTAATTCCATATCAATGTAATCTATAATAGTACTTAATATCATTCTACCCTGGGTTCCAGAGGCCGAATAACGGTATCTGGAACCCAGGGTATTAATATTCGTGCCACATACCAAATATGGAAATACGTTTCCATATAAGGCAATGAGTGATTGGCAGACCTATGTGAAAATTATCTTAACTAGATCAGAAGTCATTTGCTTTATCTTTAACGCATCAAATGGACGTGGATATACTGTCAAAAGGTACCCGTACCCAATCGTTACTCTGTTTTGTCGAGTAGAATGCTCAGTTCTTTCTTCCCGTGATTCTCTGCGTATAGCTCGGAAGTGAACTGTGACGAGTCGTGGGTTTGAAATAAGGTAGAAATAGGTTCTAAGTTGTTAAGCTAATGACCCCTGTGGCCCACTTATGAGTACTAATTTCTCTACAGGTGCTCACAAATTATATGGAAGCACTCCATACCAGCAAATTATCAAAGTCAAAGCACTTCATATCCACAAGAAATACAGTCAAAAAACAATGAAAAACGACATAGGATTGATAGAGCTTGCAGCACCGGTCATGCTAAGCAGCAAAGTCAATACCGTCTGTTTACCACAAATGACTGATGGACCAGCAAATAAAAAGAAGAGGTGCTACGTTACAGGTATATGTATAATATTTTTTTTTTTTTTAGGTATATGTATAAGTTAACGACACCGCATTTCTTCGAATAACCTCTTGAAACGGAGATCCCGATGTTAACCTTGTTTACGGATCCTCAGAGAGCAGACAGTGAGGGCGGTCACTGCCAGAGGTTTCTTAACTCAGTAGTTCTTTTACGTCCCTCTAATTCAAGTGTAGTGTGGAGAGTCGACGGGATCACCATTTACATGATCAACCGAGCCACGTGAAGGTCTAACCACTTGTAGATGCAATTACAAAGGCAACACCTTCTCCTCATTTATTTTTAATAGACCCTCTGAGTAATGGTCCGACCGGGACTGAACCCGGCCACGACCTCCCGCACAACAGACCGATATTCAACCAACAGCGTCTGCGTCGTTTCAGACGCTGATCTAAAACAATCCGACAGGGCGGGAGTTTTTAGGATTTAATATCAAAGTTCTAGAATCTTTATTCAACCATGGAATACAGAAAATTTACATCTGAGATCCTTAAAAAAATCAGTATCTTCAACGTTCTAGAATCTATGATCAACATTTTCATACTAGGTTGGGGGCGTACTATACCAAACGGATCCGTTAGAGGATCCTTAAAAAAAAAAAAACCAGTATCTTCAACGTTCTAGAATCTATGATCAACATTTTCATACTAGGTTGGGGGCGTACTATACCAAACGGATGCGTTAGAGGATCCTTAAAAAAAACCAGTATCTTCAACGTTCTAGAATCTATGATCAACATTTTCATACTAGGTTGGGGGCGTACTATACCAAACGGATGCGTTAGAGGATCCTTAAAAAAAAAACAGTATCTTCAACGTTCTAGAATCTATGATCAACATTTTCATACTAGGTTGGGGGCGTACTATACCAAACGGATCCGTTAGAGGATCCTTAAAAAAAAACAGTATCTTCAACGTTCTAGAATCTATGATCAACATTTTCATACTAGGTTGGGGGCGTACTATACCAAACGGATGCGTTAGAGGATCCTTAAAAAAAACCAGTATCTTCAACGTTCTAGAATCTATGATCAACATTTTCATACTAGGTTGGGGGCGTACTATACCAAACGGATCCGTTAGAGGATCCTTAAAAAAAAAACAGTATCTTCAACGTTCTAGAATCTATGATCAACATTTTCATACTAGGTTGGGGGCGTACTATACCAAACGGATGCGTTAGAGGATCCTTAAAAAAAACCAGTATCTTCAACGTTCTAGAATCTATGATCAACATTTTCATACTAGGTTGGGGGCGTACTATACCAAACGGATCCGTTAGAGGATCCTTAAAAAAAAACCCAGTATCTTCAACGTTCTAGAATCTATGATCAACATTTTCATACTAGGTTGGGGGCGTACTATACCAAACGGATGCGTTAGAGGATCCTTAAAAAAAACCAGTATCTTCAACGTTCTAGAATCTATGATCAACATTTTCATACTAGGTTGGGGGCGTACTATACCAAACGGAGACTCAGCGCAGTATTTACAAGAAGCGAAACTAAACATAGTCAAACACAACGTATGCTATAAAAGAAATAAAGCCATTCATCCGGTGGACAAGAAGACCATGGTATGTGCTGGTAAGGAGAGGATGAAAGGTGGTTGCCATGGAGACAGCGGTGGCCCGTTGGTATGTGAGGAATCTGGGAGGTGGCTATTGAGAGGAATTGTGAGCTGGGGAAGGGGAGACTGCTCGCCAGAATTCTACACGGTGTTTGTACGAGTTAGGAAATATGGACCTTGGATTGACGGTATCATGGAAGGTAAGGTTGCTTTCTAAAGTGTTTTTTCACATTGTATTTGTATTGTACTTGTATTGTACTTGTATTGTACTTGTATTGTACTTGTATTGTACTTATATTGTACTTCTATTGTACTTCTATTGTACTTCTATTGTACTTCCATTGTACTTCCAATGTACTTCTATATTGTATTTCCATCGTACTTCCATTGTACTTCCATTGTACTTCTATTGCACTTCCATTGTACTTCCATTGTACTTCTAGTGTACTTCTATTGTACTTCCGTTGTACTTCTATTGTACTTCCATTGTACTTCTATTGTACTTCCATTGTACTTCTATTGTACTTCCATTGTACTTCCATTGTACTTCCATTGTACTTCCAATGTACTTCTATATTGTACTTCCATTGTACTTCCATTGTACTTCTATTGTACTTCTATTGTACTTCTATTGTACTTCCATTGTACTTCCAATGTACTTCTATATTGTACTTCCATTGTACTTCCATTGTACTTCTATTGTACTTCTATTGTACTTCCATTGTACTTCTATTGTACTTCCATCGTACTTCCATTGCACTTCCATCGTACTTCCATTGTACTTCCATTGTACTTCTATTGTACTTCCATTGTACTTCTATTGTACTTCTATTGTACTTCTATTGTACTTCCATTGTACTTCCATCGTACTTCCATCGTACTTCCATCGTACTTCCATTGTACTTCTATTGTACTTCCATTGTACTTCCATTGTACTTCTATTGTACTTCCATTGTACATCCATTGTACATCCATTGTACTTCCATTGTACTTCCATTGTACTTCCATTGTACTTCTATTGTACTTCTATTGTACTTCTTCCATTGTACTTCCATTGTACTTCTATTGTACTTCCATCGTACTTCCATTGTACTTCCATCGTACTTCCATTGTACTTCTATTGTACTTCTATTGTAC
>JAUJYZ010001212.1:0-23012 GCA_033675265.1 Actinostola sp. cb2023 | reverse complement strand
CCGTCCCCGAAGCCCATAAGATGGGATCGATACCCCCAAGAGGACCTTAATGCATTGCATTATACGATATATACAACACAAATGAATAAAACATAGTCATATATAAGATCTGATATAGAAATGATGGTTTTATTAATGAGTATCATATCTGGATATAGAAATGAGTTTTATTCATCAGAGTCCTGTGTCTAAAGGTGATTGACGCCATAATTTCCAGGATTATATATTAAACTAGTACGTAGATCGTTGAAAATTTAATTTAGCCAAAAACTCCCTAGAAACATCTTCAAGGTCTTATATAATCCATTTTAATATCTTTTCTCAATATTGGCAGGGAAGTACTATATTTTTTATGTCTTACTCACCCAACTTCAGCTTCCATACATTTTCTCAGAAAAACACCGTTTCGAGATTTTGATCACAAAATACAAGTTGTATTTTGGTGATCAAAATATCTGAAGCGGTTTGTTTCAGATAATAGCTCTGCATTGAAGAAAACTTAGTCCAAACAATCAATATTCTTAAAGCGCAAATACTGTAAGACCACATTCTTCACACAAAACTTTTACGCTTCCATAGAAATACAATAGAATTCAAGGACATTACACATGAATACATGTATAGATCGCAGCCATTCTGATTGTTTGGGTTGAGTACGTGACGTCACTGGCCCCTCTAAAAGATGCATAAAAATGTATTTACTTTTCATTAGCCATTATCCTAAACGAGCAGGGGACTGGGACCGATTTTATTAGAGATTAATGTAAGTAATGCATGAAGTTGATGACATGAAACAGCATGTTGAAATTAGTATCTGTGCAAAGTTGTGATGTTCTTTGAGTCAAAATTCCTTTCGGAATTATAAACTATTTGAATTTTTGTGTTTTGTCCAGCCAAAATTTTACAGTGAATGTATGGTTTTGGCTGGACAACGTCAAAAAGGTTACAGAGTTTTGTATGGGAAATAGACTTCTTGAATGGCCGTCTAGCATCGGCCAAATATCAAGCCGAAGTTCACCAAACTTTCGAGATTAGCTAAGTTTGATGTCTCAAAAAAGGATGCACACTTTTGCTAGTTTTCTTATGGAATTATTTTTAACGGACTTTGTCCCCAGTCCCCTGCTCGTTTTTGGACAAAATAACCAATGAATTGAATGGGTCCTTTGAGATTATTTCAGTGAAGTTTTCGCTAGCTAAATCAAATTTTGAACGATTTACCTACTAATGCACCCTATAACAGAAAACTTCTTGACGTGACGCTAATCCCGGATTAGCACCTAATTGCCTTTCGGTCAATCGGGCCCCCATGTATCGTTTATAAAGTTCCATGCACCTGACCAAATGAACAGGCTCCCATTGGCCTAGCTGATAGCTCATAGAATTATATAATTTTCGTGTTTCCTTGACAAGGAAGCCTTGCTCGTGTAGACTACAAAAACATTCGCCCAATTTTTTCCTTTTCAAGGTAAAACTTGTTCGTGTAAGATGCAGCATTAATGCAAGGTATGCGTCCCTTCATAAAAATCACTTATATTGGTATGTTCGATGGTCTCTTAAACATGTGGGACCCTTTTCATACAGACTGCGCATTTGGTTTGAAAGAGTAATCTAACGACGCGTAATTCAATGTCAATTAAATAAGATTAAATGTTAAATAATTAATCCTCGGGATTTCTGAGCCGTTCCAATAAACTCACGCACGTATACATCGCCCTACTTCTCGTGTTTTTAAACTTGTGATATCAAACACTCCTCGTCGTTAAGTTAAACAATACCCATTGATCAATACGTTTTACAAATCCATTGATATGTCTTCATCAAGTATGTGAACTAGCTATTTAATATCACTGATTCAAAACCAAGAATTCGGGAATTGTCGCGAAAAGTTGGACGTCCTCGATCGAAGGCGCGTGTTCCATGCATTACGGTATTTCTCCACGTACTTATTCCGTTCTTTGCAAATTGGTTTTGTTTTTCTTTAACCTTTTCAGATTATTTTTATATTAATTTGCGCTCCCTGGATGATGAGTTATTCAGACTCTCTAAGCAGGCAGAGCCATTATCGAGTTGCCTGGTGACGTGCTTTGTATCCACAAACCATCGAAAATGAACACTGTGTTTTATAGAATTAATATCTCAATAACACAAATGAAAGTGGCCAGTTTTTATTTCACGGAACTCTCCAAATGAAGATGGGTTCAACTTTGGTGTAGAAGACATCATGGAGGAAAACAATTTTGGTTTTTTTATCGTATTGGTTTTTGTTGGCAACATTAGTAAGTCTTCTTGTGACGTTTTAATAACCATGAACCAAAGGTAGGAACCATGTATAGGTTTGCCGTCAAGTAGTGAAAAACATCTTACCTGCATGAGCCAACTTGCTTGTCGGTACATTCATCACGTCAAAACGATTATGAGAGTCGAAAGGCTACTTTCTCCTCCTTTCACTCTCAGCCTCACATAGAACCTCACGAATTCGCTGTGAAGACAAGGCCTCTTGCCCCTCCTGTTGTTTGTGCATATCAGCATGTTCGGGTGAGAAACACCAGCCTTCGGAGATTCTGCCATTCGAACAACATAGTGGCAAATACGAATGCCTTGGAAAGTACAGGAAACAGATAGCGGGCTGGTTCCTTTTATTCCTTTCCTTGGGTTTGTGATAGAAGAACTAGGAGAACAGACTCAAACATAGAAGAAGCTTTGCTCGAGGAACAATGACCATCATCATTGGTAACTTCACCAGACATTTACAGAAACACTTGTCATTGAAAACCGTTCATGGCATTGCAGTGGGCTTTCTTTTGCCGACTTGACATCCCGATTACATCATGAAGGACTAGATGACGATGCTGTAACGTTTCGTGTTCCACGATTTATTAAAATGGCTGAGAGATGAATATCATCCCTGCCTCCTATTATAATGGGTGCTACGTACGTCAGAAATCAGCTTCCGTATCCGAGAACCCAGGGAGTCCTGGTCATGTCTCGTCTGAAGACGACAAATACAACCATACCAATTGGGCCACCTGTGGGGTTAGCATTAGAAGGATACCACGTCTTCTCATCATCGACAGAAATTTTCGAAATTCAAAGTGGGTGGAGCCTTTATGTTATAAATAACTTGCATTCAAACCATAACGGAATTGGCCTGCCAATCAAAAGTATTGGTCGTATAGCGTATCTGATTGGTCGTAAAGGCAAATGCGTTTAGTTCTACCACGGTATATATCACTGAAATGTATTTGCCTGTAATAACCGGATTTCAAAAATAAATATAAGAGATTTTCTGATCGATGACGATTTGTACTTAAGAAAAAATAACTTTATTTTGAAGCGCAAAAAACTACTTCATTCTTCGTTCTTGTGTTTGTTTCCCTTTAAGCTAATACTTGAATTTAGACTTTTTTCTCCCGGTTAAAAGGAAAAAAAAAAAAGTACACAATGCTTTTTGTAAAGAAGACATAATAAAAACATGTAGTGTAAAGCTTGGAATATCTAGGCTTTTCTCCGCGCGGAAAATTTCAAAACATCGGAGCGCGCGGAGGATTTCAGCTAGTTTTCTATTCTATTTTCGTGCAAAAAAGTAACGCCTGACTGAAATATATGTAGAACATGGGTCGATTCTGACGTGAAGCAAGAATGGCACAGAAAAGCAATTTTTTGTTTAAGAGCTTATCGCCATATGGATTCCAATATAAGCATGGCAGACCCGAGCCTTGATATTGCACAAACTACATGTTCCAAACCGAATCCGAAATTGTTGTGGATCTATTGGGAACCAGCTGAAATTCTAAGTTAGTTCTTCGTCTTTCGAACCAGAGGCAAAGTAAGTGTATCAGTGCAAGGACAGGCAAACACCAGGGGCCAGAACTCTTTGTAGTTGAGGCATCCGCCATGTGTTTCTCTATAATGGGGTACTTATAATTCAACGATTGAAGAAACGTAAAAACCGAGCCGAGTATTGGAGGTAAGATGTTGAAATTACTGTTAAACTAAAGCTAGAAAACTACGTTCGTTAAAATGGAGGCAAAGTAAATGTTCAATTTTATTTTAAAGGGGAATATTGAGATATAAGTATTTTGACTCCATACATTTATTGTAATGTAATCGAGGTCAATTTTTTCTAAGTGTCGCGTTCAACTGCGCATGTCGATTCGAAATTTCTGGCGATGTAGTGAAAGCGTCCCGATGTACCTTAACTATACACAGCACAGAACACCGTTCACTACAGAGGATACATATGTAGCTGTGGCAGCGAAGGAGTTTGGGATATCAGCGACACAAATACCAGGATTTACGTACTTTTCCAAAGTACCAAACAACTGTGAGGTTGTTAATGCTACTACTGTTGGTGATGGTCTGGACGGTGCGAACATAATGAAATATCATAGGTTTTACATGAATCAAACGGCACTTGCGAACTGTAATGAAGTAAGTGAGCAATGAGGAAAGGAATGATGGAACGCGCGAAGGAACGAGGTAATGAACAAAAGAACGGCGCAATGAAAGGATAAAAGGTAGAACAAGAGAAAGGTGGATGGATGAAAGAATGGAAAGAAGGAAGAAAGGTTGGATTGAAGATCGAATAGGAAGGATTCAAGGATGGAATTAATGATGGATTGATATGGAAGGAATGACTAAAGGAAAGATGGAAGGATGGAAGGAAAGAAAGGAGGGAGGGAAAATGGATAACTTCATGATTTAACATTACATTGACGTGACATTACATGTACGTTACACGTTAAAATAATGTCTTCACGAAGCCGATAACTAAACAGGTCAAAAAATGTAGTGCAGATTGTACGGTAGACTAATTGTAACGTCGACACGAGCGTTGTCGAATGGTATATTAACACGTGAACTTGGGGCATTGTTTGTGAATAAAAACCGTTTGCGAACAATCAATTAAAACATGTAAACTTGAGGCCAAATTAAATATCAATTAAAAATATGTTGAAAACAAGAACGCGTACATGTGATGTATATGTTTCATCCAATCAAAATAGAACTTGTCAAAGAGTGTACATGGGAAGTCAACAAATCGTATTTGTTTTTAAATTTGGATGTTTTTTGTTTTGAGGGAAAATGACGTCATGATCAAGCCGACAGATTTTGAAATTCAAAAATATCAGAAATTGTATCATTGCTTTTGAAAGGACATTTTAAATTAATTAGATATATAAATTAATTACAATATATCAGTTATCATTATTCAATCCAAATTAATTTTTGAAATTCGAAAAAGAACGCCAGTTTGGTACTAAAATAGCTACAAAATGGCGGACATTTCAAATTTCAAAAATTCAAATCTTTGGATTGAATAACGATAACTTGTACATTGATTCAGTTATATATCTCATTTTAAAGTTTCTTTAAAATACAATGAAGAAATTGATATATTTTTGAATTTAAAAATGTGTCGACATTTTCCGATCCCGGCCAAGAGACACTAAATTAAAATGAAAAAAAATAAAAAAAATTCAATTTGTTGTCTTGCCATGTACTGTCATGTTGCTAAGTTTCATTTTGATTGGATTAAAACTGTGGAAGTTTAATCACTGGTGCAGATTTCGGCTCCTTTTGTGCCCGCGTGCCGCGATTGATGTGGTGGTAATCAGTTGTCAGTTATCGTCAATCAATCGAAATATATTATTTTTTGAAATATGGAAATTCCGCCATTTTGTGCTACTTTAATTTAGTAACAGGCCCCATCAGCGGGACACCCCTATCAAAACCCAGACCAAGCAATTTTTAAACTCTATGTACTGTAGTGTATTTTACTATTTTTGAACGCACATTTCCTTATCAGGACTCCTAATAAACTACCTGCGAGCAATCGTCCTTTGCCTCTTCGCGGCGAGCGATGGAATACAAATTTTTGCTTTCGGTCAACTTCTTTTTATGCGCCCGGGGCTGAATTAACTTATTAAACCGATGGCATCAATCTGCGCCCCACATCCTAGTTGTTTAATGGCGGCTAGAGTTCGTGTAGCTTATTCAAACGTTATATTTGCAAGGTCTAATCCCTTCCAAATCGTTAAGTTTATCGAACGAATTGACAGTCGACGAAAGGGTTTTCCTTACAAACAATTAAGGTTTATCACATGTTATTTCAAAACAATAATCCCATAAGGACACAAAAAAACATGATTATCATAGCGGGAAAAGGAGTTCGTGAAAAATTAGTAAAAAAAATGTTTGGAAAAAGTTTTTGGACAAAAAAATGCGCTTCAAAAAAATTGGAAAGGGGGAAAAGGATTTTTATTAAATTTTTGCAAAAAACCAAAAAAAAGTCAAAATTTTATATGAAAAGTTTGGAAACAAATTTACACTGTTAATTTATACCAACAAAAAAAGGTTTTCATCAAAAAAAATTCACCGAATTTTATGAGAGGATAGGATTGACACCTTTCCAATTTTTGAAGCGATCTTTTTCCCAAAAACTTTTACACATTTTTACTAATTTGAGGCGCAATTCATTCTCTAAGTAACCGTCGACGGCGCAAGCTTAAGAAAAAAGTACAGGATTCTCGGCAGGAAGTCTTCTTTTCTCAGGTCACCCATTTCTCCTTCCCAGGAGGAGTCGACAGTGTACGTAAAAAGGGGGGGGGGGGGACTTTTGGGAAAAAAAAAGCTCGGGGCTCGCAGGGTATATTTGAACTATCTCTGGGTTACAAATGGATACTTGTTTTCCTGGTATTTCTCATATCATATCAAAACTTATGTTATACAAAAGGTCATTGTTTCACATATGCAGATGAGGCGGAGTCTTGTTGTTTTGGGGGGGTGGGTTTAAGGGCGAAAAAAAGAAAGGGAAAAAAAAACAGCATAACTTTTGATACATTTTTTGCTTTTTATGTCCATTGTTAAATAAAAAACCAAAAACCTACCATCAGATTATAATAAAAGACGAATATGTAAGGAATGAATAAGCTGGGCAATTCAAGCACAAAATAAAGAGGTTTGAAGGTGGCATTTGGCATTTTCCGTTTCTTTTCTTTCTTTTCAAAATTGATCGAACTGGAAATCTCTGAAGAGATATGGGAGAGCGTTAGATACGCTACACACAAAAAACCCTTTTGAATTCTTTGGGAATTGTGTCAATCAAAAAAACCTACCGCCAGATGTCAAATGCTCTGTAATGGATACGCGCGTTTTGATATATAAAATGTACATGGGGATATTTGATAATAAACTAAGCGGGTGGCAAATCAAAATCTAAAACTCTTTGTTTGGTAATCGTGAACATCATATTGGGGCTTCTTTATCCCGGTCTGTATGTAGAAGCATACAATAGACAAATGTGAAATTATGGCTCGGGAAAGGACGTTTTTTTGAAGGCAATTTTTCTAATTATTTACACACCAAAGATCAATAGGTCTGAAGTTCGCGGAATTTGTGATATATATTTTCCCCTGTTGAGGAAACATATGCAGCTCCTATAGCATACTCTTTTATTCTTCTAATTTACCACATTGTCAAAAAGGCGGAAAAAGGATCAATTGAGAAATGCTTTAATTTAGCGGCCAAAGAACAAATTGCTCGATTAATTATCGGGTCCTCAAACGTGCTTTTAATAGTAAAAACAAAACGCACATTTTTGTAATTCAATAATTTCATCTTGCACAAGCGCATTCAAAAACGTTGTCCGCGCGATCTGTGTCCCCAACAGGAGCAAATGTTCAATGATGCAGGACATAAGTTTGATATGAAGAATATAAACCATACATTTTGGACGCCCATTTTGTTAAAATAGGAGTCTACGAACGTGCAATTGATCTATACGTGTTATCGTTGTGCTCGCTAAGGATTTTTTTCATACAAACAGTCACATGAACAAAGCCACTGACTGGACTATACCCTGCTGTTTTTTTTAATTTATTTGTGTTTAAATAAAGGTGTCTATCTATCTATCTATCTATGTTATTTTCGTCATTTTTTCGACAGACATACAAAACCGCATGTCGTTACTTTTTGCTAGATTGGCCGCGCGCACGGGGCAAAGACTTGGTGTCACTTTTTGGGGGACAAAGTACCTGAATCAGTTGATATAGCAGAGAGCAGCAATGGAGAAAAAAAAAATCGCTCTAATCAATATATGTTGCTGTATTTTGATTTTATGAAATGATTGTATTTTATTTAAAACGAATTAAAATAATTAAAAAATCATTACAAAATTAAAGCTCGTCGCATAGACACTTTAAGGTATTGATTAAGAAACGCGGTTAAAGATTGAAAGGGCATATGTTATTTATCAAGTATATGGCGAGCCAAATCAACTCACATCAATCTCTGCGCATTCCACATTTATTTTCGAAACTCCTGTAATTGAATGAGGGGGTTTAATCATGTAAATTTTTTCAAAACTCATAGGACAAAGAATATGATTAGCATAGCTGGAAAGAGCTCGTTGAAATTATTCAAAATTTATTTGGTCAGAATCGAAATTTTTTCATGAAAACCTTTGGAAATTTTGGTACGCTTGGAGGAAACTCTTGCCCTCCAACCAAGGTTTTTCATACAAACTTTTCGATTTTTGAAAAATTTTGTTCATTTGATCTCAAATTCGCACAAATTACATTCTGTAAATTCGCTCCAAGTGAAAGCACGATCCTTTTCCAAACTGTTCAGCATTTTTTTGTAATTTCAAACGAGCTCTTCCATGCCAGCTATGATAATCATTTTTTTCGCCCATGAGATTTGAAATTTTTGACGTGATAAAATCTTCATTGGCTTTTCCGTAGTTCTATTTGATTTTGTTGACCTGATGTTCCCAGTGATTTTTGGCTGAATGGGATTAAAACAACCGAATCTACACCACGAGAAAATATTTTTTGCCACTTTTCTTGGACAAGTTTTCCTTGACAAGGAAGACGTTGCCTCGTGTAGACGACAAAAAAAAACATCGCCCAATTTTTCCTTGTAGAAGAAAACTTTTGATCGTGTAGATGAAAAACATAATTGTGTCAATTTTTCCTTGGAAAACTTTCAAGGAAAACTTGTCAATGGAAAACACTTTTTCGTGTAGATAGCGCGCCTTGAAACTGTCGCGGTTGACGATTGTCCGATGTCAATCATTGAGCAGCCTTTCCGGATTGACTGTTTTATCGTAGTGATATCAGAAGCATTGACAATTCAAACTGTGTTTTACTTTAAAAACCAACATTAGCGATTTATTACGCCGTTTTTACCGTGTTATACTTAATTTCGGTCTGAAAACCAACGCGAAATCAAGTGCCGGTTGAAACGGAAAGCGCGGACATGAAACATGGGTTCACTTTGAGGAAAAGAAATAAATCATCGAAAAAACAATATCATTGTTTTGTCCGTATTGGTTTTGTTGGCAAAACATTATTAAGTCTGCTTGTGACGTTTTAAACATGGGGACAAAAAGGGGAGAAACCATGTAAATCTTCATCAGTTTGGCGAAACCTGCTCACCTAAAGCAGCAACTTCCTTGTCCGTATACGTTCACACTTCAAAAGAGATGTGAAGTCGAAGACAAAAACTTTTTCTCTCATTCAGCCACACATAGAACCAATGATGCACTGTTAAGACAGGCTCTTGGACCTCGCAGTTGTTTTGAATATCAGCCTGTTTGGGTGAGAAACACCGCGCCTTCGAAGATCTGGCCATTCGAACAAACGTGGGCAAATACGGACAGCAATGTGAAAGTGAGAACCGAATGGCGGGTGTTCTTTTCCTTGGGGGTTGTGCAGAGACGAGGAGAACCGACTCAACAAAGAAGGAACTTTTGAGGACCATTGACAGTCATGATTGGGAACTTCACAGACATTTAAAAAAAACCTTGTCTTTAAAACGTGCATGACATTGCAGTGGCTTCTTTTTTCGACTGACATCCAATTAAAATCATGAAGAACAGATGACGATTGTTGTACGTTCTTGTCCACGAATGAATAAAATGGCTGTGAGTATGAAGATTTTCCTGTTCCATTTTGGTGTGTTACATCTCATTAATGGCTATCGTCTTTCGCAATCCAGCAAGTCCATGGTATATCATCATGTACACATACAACGCGAGTCCCATTGGCCGCACATTTGCAATAGGAGCGTACACGATAGTCTTCTCTGGTGAAAGCGTCCCGATGTACCTTAATTATACACAGCACATAACACCGTTGAATTCAGCCGATACGAGTTTTTCGCTGTGGCACGCAGCGACCCACCCCGCCCCTCAGCGACGCAAATACCAGGATTTACTTTCTTGCCATTCGAACCAATCAACTGTGGGGCAAAAAATGCTTACTATTGTTTGGTGATAGTTGGACGGTGCAAACATGATGAAAAATCTAGGGTTTTTTACATGAATCGGGGGGCAATGCAACTTGTCCTTTGGGGTGCAAGTTGGATAGGAAAGAAGGAGCGAGGAAGGAGCGAAGAAGGAGCGACTCAAGGAGACCAAGGAGGAGCGAAGAAGGTTTTTGAAGGAGCGAAGAATGACTGAACAAGGAGCGAAGAATGAGCGAACACTTTCCGAAGAGGAGGCGACTTAGATCGATTAGGGAGAAAAAACCCTTGTTCTTAAGGAGCGAATGAGCGAAAAGGATCGAA
This sequence comes from Actinostola sp. cb2023, assembly GCA_033675265.1. Taxonomy (NCBI): domain Eukaryota; kingdom Metazoa; phylum Cnidaria; class Anthozoa; order Actiniaria; family Actinostolidae; genus Actinostola; species Actinostola sp. cb2023. Next base: position 12,440 of record JAUJYZ010001212.1, on the reverse strand, counting down.
GAAGGAGTGAAGCAAGGAGCGAAGAAGGAGCTCTTTTCGAGCGAATTTGGAGCATCCAAGGAGCAAACAAGGATGCGAAGAAGGGACCTCGAAGAATGGAGCGATGTGGAGCGACGTTCGAGTGGTCCAGGAGCGATTAAGGAGCGAAGAATGAGTCCCATTGGCCGCCATTTGCAATAGGAGCGTACGAAGTTTTTCTCTGGTGAAAGCGTCCCGATGTACCTTAATTATACACAGCACATAACACCGTTCAACACAGACGATACATATTTAGCTGTCGCAGCGAAATCATTTGGAATATCAGCGACGCAAATACCAGGATTTACGTACTTTTCCAAAGCACCAAACTACTGTGAGGTTGTTAATGCTACTACTGTTGGTGATAGTCTGGACGGTGCGAAACATAATGAAGTATCATAGGTTTTACATGAATCAAACGGCGCTTGCGAACTGTAAGTAAGTGAGCAAGGAGGAAAGGAAAGACGGATCGAAGGAACGAAGAAATGAAGGAGCGAAGAAGGAGCGAAGCAGCGAAGAAGGAGCGAAGAAGGAGCGAAGAAGGCGCGAAGAAGGAGCGAAGCAGTGAAGAAGGAGCGACGCAGCGAAGAAGGAGCGAAGCAGCGAAGAAGGAGCGAAGAAAGAGCGAAGAAGGAGAAAAAAAGGAGCGAAGGAGCGAAAAAGGAGTGAAGAAGGATCGAAGAAGGAGCGAAGAAGTAGCGAAGGAGAGAAGAATGAACGAAGAAGGAGCGAAGGATCGAGCGAAGAAGGAGCGAAGGAGCGAAGAAGGAGCGAAGAAGGAGCGAAGAAGGAGCGAAGAAGGAGCGAAGAAGGAGCGAAGAAGGAGCGAAGAAGGAGCGAAGAAGGAGCGAAGAAGGAGCAAAGAAGGAGCGAAGAAGGAGCGAAGAAGGAGCGAAGAAGGAGCGAAGAATGAGCGAAGAAGGAGCGAAGAAGGAGCGAAGAAGGAGCGAAGAAGGAGCGAAGAAGGAGCGAAGAAGGAGCGAAGGAATTCTCCTGAACCAATGCACCAAGGAAGGAAGGAACGATGTAACGTTAACGAACAGAAGAAGGCCTAAGACAACAAAGGAAGGACTGAAAGGGAGGACCAAAGGAGGAAAGGAAGATTGATGAAAGGCAGGAGAGATGGAAGGAAGAATTGAAGGATGGTAGGAACGGAAAGGATGGAAGTAAAGTAGGAACAACTGTTTTAAAACTGTGCGTGATGACAATTTCACGTCACCGATAATTTCTTCAAAGCCGGGAAATAAACTGGTAGTAGTGCAGGTTGTACTGTAGATGAATTTCAACGTCGACGCGAGCTTTGTACGTCGAATGGTTTACTTTTTACCCCAGCCTAGTCCCAGGCGTTATCTCTCCTAACCGAGCGCGAAGCGCGAGACTGAGGGGGCTTTTGCGGTGACGTCATCAGAACTCCCTCGTCGGTGAAAGCCTGGAACTAGGCTGTTTTTACCCCTGTAATTGGGACATTACTGTTTACGAACAATCAACGTGTAAACTTGAGGCCAAAAAAATAAAGGAATAAAACACATGTTCAAATAAGAACACAAACGTGTGATATGTCACCGTGATTGGAGTCACCTTGGAACATGAACGAAACTTGAAGCAACTTCACGGCGGTCATTTTAAATAAAATTTGCCATGAAATAAAATCGCTGCAAATATTGCACCGAAGAGTCGCTGTAAGTTTAGAAGGAGAACGAAATGCGCATGCACCGTGCGAATTGCGACTTCAATTTCATAAATATATCCTACCGTCGACTAAGTTGGTTATGAGATTTCAATGCCCCGGTATCGTCAAAGTTTGTGCATTTCCATGGCGAACAATACCATACACCATGGCCGCGCGCATGCGTAATACTCACTCGTATTCAATTACGAGTCATTTCAAAATTACAGAGAAAACAGTGCAATCTGATTTAATTTCTGTCGTACCTCTTATATTAATACGGTTCCTCAATCTCCACAAGTCTCAAATCATTCTTACATACTTCGTCTCGCCCATGGTTCGTGGTTCTCTCATGTGGAATATGTGTAAAAGTGTTCCCAAGTGCGATGAAAAATAGGTAAAATTAGCTAAGCATCCGCCATACTTGTCTTTGTAACTGACCCGAGATGCCGTACAGTTATTGTAGTTCAGAACATCTTTCAGGTGTTCGAGCTGATTTCCACAAGTCTGATTCGAAAGTTCAAGTGTCCATTTCAAATAACTCCTTAATAAAACCGCTTAAAATGTTCTCTTTGGTTGTTCCAAAATCATTTACAACTTGGTAATTTATCGGTGATTATCCCATTGTTGTCCTTTTGGGGTTATGTACACAGGGGCGGATCCAGGGGGAGGGTTCTGGGGGTTGCAACCCCCCCCTATGGATATTTTTTTTAATACCGCTTGTATAGATATGTCTGTCCCGTAGGTCTCTCTTGCACTTTCAGCTCTCTCCCTCGTAAGAATAATATAATTCATTCATACTGTTTACACGACCGTTCGACTTCGAGGCCGGTTTGACTGATAACAGAAAGAACCTGCCGTTTTTAGCGTCAAAAACGTATGTGAAGCCTTTATACTTGTAAGCTCACCCAAGAAGACTTCCAAGCATCTTTGTTGGATGTCCAATAAACTCAAAATTTTACTGAAAATTGAGTTTTGTTGTGTTAATAAAACAACTCCAGATCTCTAAAAATTGCATTTTAGAGCTTGTAGATTTCAAAATATTCTGGGGGGGCAGCGGCTTTGCCGCTCACACAACACAACGGCCGCAACACAACCCCCTGTTTGACAAAAACCTGGGATCCGCCCCTGGTACAAGTACAAGTTCTTCGTTAATTTTCGATTCTAACTGAGTAAGGTCCTTCCCCGAGCGAAATAGGTTGGTATCATCAGCAAACAATACGAATGAAAGATTTGTTGAGCAGTTGTGTATGTCATTGATATATAAGAGAAAGAGTAGTGGACCCAAAACAGTTCCTTGTGGAACTCCACATTTTATCAATTGTTCAGTTGATTGAGTATCGTTATATTTAACTATTTGTTTTTCTTCCCGTAATTAAGTAGCTGGTAAACCAATCATGACAGATGCCTCTTATTCCATAATGACGTAATTTTGTTAATAGGATTTTATGATTCACGGTATCGAATGCCTTTGAAAGGTCTAAGAAAATACCAATAGTGTATTCCCCATTCTCTATTGCTGTAGATATTTTGTCAACTAAGTCAATTACTGCAAGACTAGTTGAATGGTTATCACGAAATCTATATTGATTGTTGTAAAGTATGTTATGTAACCTGAATTATTCCATTGGGAATACTGGCAATGGGCTGATTGGTCATGTGTTTATTCATCATTGTTGTTGTGGAACCTGAATTATTCCATTGGGAATACTGGCAATGGGCTGATTGGTCCTGTGTTTATTCATCATTGTTGTTGTGGGGACCTGAATTATTCCATTGGGAATACTGGCAATGGGCTGATTGGTCGTGTGTTTTTTCATCATTGTTGTTGTGGGACCTGAATTATTCCATTGGGAATACTGGCAATGGGCTGATTGGTCCTGTGTTTATTCATCATTGTTGTTGTGGGACCTGAATTATTCCATTGGGAATACTGGCAATGGGCTGATTGGTCGTGCGTTTTTCCATCATTGTTGTTGTGGGACCTGAATTATTCCATTGGGAATACTGGCAATGGGCTGATTGGTCGTGTGTTTTTTCATCATTGTTGTTGTGGGACCATGAATTCCACTTAAACCCAAGGCAAAAATGTCAGAATCAGTACAGATTTCAGATTCAGATTTTTATTCCATTTACACCATTTTTTTACAATATTAATAAATAAGGTAGAAAGAAAGTTACAGATAGTTAGGTGTTGGGATACCTGAAAATAGTTTGTAGACTAATCAGAGTCAGGTGCCCCAGTTTTAATATCTTACAGTCATCTTTAAAGAGTACAACAATAAACTAACAAAATCGTAAAAAGTTCTATTGACTTGAAATGACAAAGATTTGTATTTGATTTGACTGACTAGCCTCGTTTCCATGCATTTGCTTGAATTCAAATGCAATAGTTGTTTGTAGGTCGTGTTGTAATTCATAACTAGACGCTCTTCTGCGTTTCTTCAAGCACTGACAACAAAACACTCCCAAGCATTGAAAATAACCTTCTTGAATAATTCACAAAACAACGACAACTCCATATTTCATATCAGATGTCTCCCACTTGATCAATTGTGCATTAAGCTTGGTTGCTAACTTATATCTATCGAGGAGGCCCTTTTGAAGTTACAAGCAAGAGATTCTTGTCGTCTTTACAAGTGCTAATTATACATCAATGAAGATGACAAACTCAAGGTTCCACTTGATGATTTTAAAAATGGAATTCAGTGTTACGTTGATTTTGAGCGCTATTTTCAGCTGCCGTTACGATCGAGTGTTCTTTTTCGCTCTTCCAATCCAATAAGAACACTTAATCAAACTCAACTATCAAACATTCACCGCAGTTAAAAGCACTCTCCAATTGCTACTCTTTATCATCAATTAACTAGGGGAGGGGGATATTTGGTGGTGAACGATATGGAGTGTGACCCCCCCAATGGAAAATCCTGGCTACGCCCGTGTTTATATCAGCGGACAGTCATCGAAAAATCTTACATGTTATATTACAGCAAGTTCCATGCTTCTCATCAAGGAAATTTTTTTGATGATTTTGAGCAAGTGAATTTTCAATGATGTGTGAAAAAACTTGGTCCATAACTTCCCTTATCGAATTCATGAATAATTAATTAGGGAAATACAATAGAAATCATAAGCGTAGCAGACATCTGTAAATCAGATGCATCGGAATCATCCTCATTTGCATTCAACTTTAACTTGGATTTTCTCGGCCAAACTGTTTCCTATCATCCAAATTATAGTAAAACATTTACTTAAATTTATACATCGTTGGATTCGATAAGTCAGATACAATATTTGCGTCCGAACTGTATGGTATTTACAATGGCGAGCCGAATGTAAATACCATACAGTTCAGCCGCTCATATTGTATCTATTACATACAGGCCTCACGCTCGGTTAATTAATAATAAGAGGTATGTACATACCTTCGTCAAATCGGTCTGGTTCTTGCTTTGGGGGTGTTGATGGCTTCTCATCTTTACTTCTTGCTCTTGGTTTATCAGTGATATTTCTTCCATATTCTCCATAAGCCATCACATTCTGTAACCGTCTTTTATCATTGGCTGTTATGTGCTCTAATAGAGAAAATTGGACATTATCAGGTTTTGAAATATGTGGGTGTTTATGTAACCAGAAAGGAGTTAGTGCAGATTTATTATGAAAAAACCATGGAATGGGGTCACTGTTAACACCCCTCTATACTATTAGAGTCGTTTTCATATGAGTGGGAAGTAGTTATGGTACAGTTCGTGTGTGGTGACCATGCTGTGTCCAAGCATTCTGCAAAACATAACTTTTCTTCATCTATTAACTTAACTTTTAAACTAAATTGTATGTAAACTACTGGTACTAAAATAAAGTCTATGTCTATGTCTATTCTGATTGGATGAGTAATGATTCTGTGCGATGTGATTGGTTAATTAACCAGATGTCCTCCATTTTGTACCGTGACCATAACTCCATGCCGTAGGTTTCCCACTCCTATGAAAACGACTCCACAGTATTAATAATCATTGTTATTGACGTATGACATACTTCCTGGTGACGGTGTGAACTTGTCAACTTCCTGTTCGTCCTGAATCTTATCAATCACATCCTTTCTCCTTTTGCCTCCTGATCCCAAGTGTCTTGCATTTAATACCTTAGGGAGAGGTTTTTTACTGGCTGAAGGATTCTGAGGTTGTTTGGTTCGGCTGCTTGTAGGGTTGACTGAAGTCGGTAGAGACTGTCCACCTATCAACAGAACATACATACAATGTACCGGTAGGTCATTAATTACAAACTTGTACATCCTCAGCTTTTATAAATAGAGATTCAGACAATAAAATAAAGGATTGTTGAACATTAGTTCCAATAAATTTCATATATATTAGATTATCAATCTAGTAATAAATTTAATTTTCTAACTAAGGGTATTATGTATATATCAAAAAATGCAAATAAGTTGCTATCTTACTTGACAATTTGTCATTGAGTTGTCTTCTTTGAAAGTTGGTAAGCTTAGATTCTTCCATCATAACTGTCAAATTAACAAAACACAGGCCATGTTTAACTGACAAGTGTTAAAGTAGTACAGTGCCACAAGCACAATGGTGCGACAACACTATAGTACTATAGTTGCTATGGTTACAGATCCACAGTGCTACATACATGTATTGTAAGTGGTACATATATGTATTGTAAGTGGTACATATATGTATTGTAAGTGGTACATACATGTATTGTAAGTGGTACATATATGTATTGTAAGTGGTACATATATGTATTGTAAAGTGGTACATATATATGTATTGTAAGTGTTACATATATGTATTGTAAGTGGTACATATATGTATTGTAAGTGGTACATATATGTATTGTAAGTGGTACATATATGTATTGTAAGTGGTACATACATGTATTGTAAGTGGTACATATATGTATTGTAAGTGGTACATATATGTATTGTAAGTGGTACATATATGTATTGTAAGTGTTACATATATGTATTGTAAGTGGTACATATATGTATTGTAAGTGGTACATATATGTATTGTAAGTGTTACATATATGTATTGTAAGTGGTACATATATGTATTGTAAGTGGTACATATATGTATTGTAAGTGTTACATATATGTATTGTAAGTGGTACATATATGTATTGTAAGTGGTACATATATGTATTGTAAGTGTTACATATATGTATTGTAAGTGTTACATATACTATGTATTGTAAGTGGTACATATATGTATTGTAAGTGGTACATATATGTATTGTAAGTGGTACATATATGTATTGTAAGTGGTACATATATGTATTGTAAGTGTTACATATATGTATTGTAAGTGTTACATATATGTATTGTAAGTGGTACATATATGTATTGTAAGTGTTACATATATGTATTGTAAGTGTTACATATATGTATTGTAAGTGTTACATATATGTATTGTAAGTGTTACATATATGTATTGTAAGTGGTACATATATGTATTGTAAGTGTTACATATATGTATTGTAAGTGTTACATATATGTATTGTAAGTGGTACATATATGTATTGTAAGTGTTACATATATGTATTGTAAGTGTTACATATATGTATTGTAAGTGGTACATATATGTATTGTAAGTGTTACATATATGTATTGTAAGTGTTACATATATGTATTGTAAGTGTTACATATATGTATTGTAAGTGGTACATATATGTATTGTAAGTGGTACATATATGTATTGTAAGTGGTACATATATGTATTGTAAGTGTTACATATATGTATTGTAAGTGTTACATATATGTATTGTAAGTGTTACATATATGTATTGTAAGTGTTACATATATGTATTGTAAGTGGTACATATATGTATTGTAAGTGGTACATATATGTATTGTAAGTGGTACATATATGTATTGTAAGTGGTACATATATGTATTGTAAGTGTTACATATATGTATTGTAAGTGTTACATATATGTATTGTAAGTGTTACATATATGTATTGTAAGTGTTACATATATGTATTGTAAGTGGTACATATATGTATTGTAAGTGGTACATATATGTATTGTAAGTGTTACATATATGTATTGTAAGTACACAGCTACACCAGCTACACAGCTACACTAGCTACACAGCTACACCAGCTACACAACTATATACACTAGCTACACAGCTACACTAGCTACGCCAGCTACACAAATACACTAGCTACACAGCTACACTAGCGACACCAGCTACACTAGCTACACAGCTACACTAGCTACACAGCTACACAGCTACACAACTACACAGCTACACAGCTACACTAGCGACACCAGCTACACCAGCTACACATGCAGCTACACAACTACACTAGCTACACAGCTACACTAGCTACACCAGCTACACTAGCTACACAGCTACACTAGCGACACCAGCTACACCAGCTACACTAGCTACACAGCTACCCTTCTACATTGCTACACTCCTTCACTAGCTACATTGCTACACTGCTACACTAGCTACATTGCTACTCCAGCTACACTAGCTATTGTAACTTCTCTACTCCTATATTGGTTGGCATTCGGTGTTCTATATACAATTGCACAGTTCCTTATTGTAATTTGGTGACGGTTATCACCCAGTTAATACCCTTCTTTTTCGAGATGAATATTCTGTTGCGAGATCAATTTAGTGCTGAATTATTTTGAGAATTAAACAATGTTAACAGTCAAAGACTTAATTTGGAGGAATAACCATGACTAATAGAGTATTTCTTCCACGTTTTTCTTTAATTTTGATACTGCCGAGCTTTCACACTACTAGTGCATCTTCAGGGCTAAAGTATAACGGAAACAATTTAAATATAAACTATAGACTATGCACGTGCAAATGTGATAGTAGGAATGGACCAATGAGAGAGCCAAGTATCTACGTATGTGCCATATACATTCCTTAACACATACATATAGAGTGATTGCAATAAACCCGGCCGTGAAATAAAAATTAGATGTTAGTGTGTAATAGTCAAATCAAGTCACAAAAGAAAACAAGGAAATAAAGTTTACTAGTGTCTATTAGTCTACTAACTATTTCACGGGTTTATTGCAATCACTCTATATATACAGTACAGGAGCGTAGCGTGCATATATGCACGTACGCACGTGCGTACAATTTAAAATCCTTAAAATATAAATATTATAAGAAGCATAAAAAATATTTAAAAAAATGAAATCTAAGCCGGACCAAATCTTAACAGCTGACTCAGTGTAAACTTCCTGGAAACCACTCCCAGAAGGCAAGAAATGCTATTTCAGAGACCCTATATTTACAAAGATTATCGGGGAGCATGCCCCCGCACCCCTATCAGCTCTCGCGTTCGCTGCTCGTCAAAGTTATCTGCACGACGTAGTCAACTCTCGACTAGTGAAAATCCCGGAGAAAACATGTAGCAGCCCCAGTCTCTCAAACAAAATAAATACCAAAAAAACCGGCTTCGCCTATCGGGTTGTATATCGCTAATAAACCTCGGTAGCGTCCGTCCTTCGTCTCGAACTTAGTGATTGTGATTCAAACGCGCAAGGCATAATGGGTAATGTTTGATAATCAAAATCAATATACCTCTTTAGCTTCGTATGTAAATTGCCCATTTCAAACCATGTGATGTAAACATGGTGTTCTCTGGAGAATTACTCCTTTCAATATGAACGAATAAATTTCAGAAATATAAAGAAACAATTCTCCAGAGAATATCATGTTTACAGCACGTGGTTTGAAATGGACAATTTGCATACAAGCTAAAGAGGTCTATTGCTTGATTCAACAGACGTATTTCCGGTCTCGTGAGGATTGCATGTTTTCAATAATAATAAATAGATTAATAAATAATAATAATAATAATAATAATAAATAGATTAATAAATAATAATAATAATAATAATAATAATAAATAGATTAATAAAATAATAATAATAATAATAATAATAATAATAATAATAATAAATAGATTAATAAATAATAATAATAATAAATAGATTAATAAATAATAATAATAATAATAATAAATAGATTAATAAATAATAATAATAATAATAATAATAATAAATAGATTAATAAATAATAATAATAATAATAATAATAATAATAATAAAAATAGATTAATAAATAATAATAATAATAATAATAATAAATAGATTAATAAATAATAATAATAATAATAATAATAAATAGATTTCAATAGAAATTGAAACAGAACACACTCAGTTACCGCTCTGTGTATCGCGCGAGTTATAGAAACGGTCAGGTCTTCGTGTAGCTGCACACATCCTGGCTATTGTTCTATTGTCGTTCTATGTATTGTTTTTCCACGGGACAATTTGCGCAACTACACGAAGACCTTGCCGTAGAAACAATGAAATTATTGAATATATTAATGTGGGCACAAATTGAATTTAAAAAAATTACGTCATTGCCTTTTTTATATAATTTAATGAAATTATTGCATTAATTAAACCTCGCGTGTGCAAGAGCGCGGAAGATTGCTGGTTCCGAGGCGCGAGTATAGACTGTGAACAGTCCGTCCTTTTCCCTTCAGAATCAGTCGAGTAGACCCGAACGCGCGGCCAGTCCGACACTGAAAATGTGCTGCCTTATTTCATGACTACCCGGGAAATATCAGGTATAATTGTTCAATGTTTATTCATTCCCAACGACTACTAATGGAAAACCCTGAATAAACAATTCTACTGGTAAATATTGTATTGCTTGATATCAATGACGTCATTTCCGGTACCAAAAACGAGCAGGGGACTGGGACCAAGTCCGTAAAACTAATTCAATATGAAACTAGCAAAAATGGGCATCATTTTCTGAGAGAGCAGATCAAACTTAGCTAGTCTGGAAAGTTTGGTGAACTTCGGCTTAATATTGACGATACTCTGCTTGACAGCACATGTGGGACAGTTTTGCCCTTCAGTCGATGGCACATAATAATAATGATTGATATCAAGCAATTCCATAATTCGTGATACACCTGTTTTCAAAAACGTTGCCCTTTTACAAAATACAAAATAGTAAAACGGTAAAAAACGTATTGATTAGAAACAAAAGATATGCACTCAAGCTGAACTGGCTTATTGTTTCTCTAATCAATAGACCAATTCGCAATGTTTACATTCTTTACCCCAATTCAAAACCTTTGGGAATAAGAGCTTTTTGTTCCAAACATTTCCATGTCAATGCTCTATTGAAATCGAAATACAACAGACAAAGAACCGTATTCCCAAAACTGATCTGAATTGGGTAGAACATTGCGTTAGCCGATTTGGTCTATTCCTTTAAACTATTTGACGATTTTGTATTTTGTGTATGAATGGGAAGTAGTTACGGTACGATTCGTGCGGTGACTGTGCCGTGTCCAAGCATTCTGATTGGTTGAGCAATGATTTCGCGCGCTGTGATTGGTTGAAGAGAATGTCTTCGATTCCGTACCGCAACCGTAACTCCGTACTGTATTTTTATAGATATTTATTGGTTATTCCATGGTTTTGCATTGGCGATTACAGCGCTTCTCATTCACACGTGCAGGTTGGGAAGTAATTTCCGTTCGTTCAGGGTAGGTTCGTGGATGTCAATCATGTGTTTCTATGGCAACTTACGTCAACTTTCCCGCCAGTACGTTTCGCTTCGGTCAGCAAATTCGAGGTATTCGGCTTTATACTGATAGGAGGTTTTCATGATGTTCGAAAATTTTTCTGAGAGAATTCGCCGAAGGGGAAAACTCTGAAGACAGTCAAAACATCTATACGAAGATGTTGGAATCACTTTACCAGACCTGGATGAAACGCAAATCGCACAGAGTGAGAACGAATTTGTAAGTACAAAGACATGTGCTGCATGAAAGGCCGTCGACAAACTTCAATTTTAGCTTGAATACATGTACAATATTGCATCTAAATATTTTGTGACATCATTTTTTTATTTTGATATCGATGAAAAGTGAATGCCAATACGACAACTGTTACAATTTCGGGAGACACTATATAGCTAGCTATATTAGAATCGGTTAGAGACTGGACATAAAAAGCCCATTTAGACCCACAGGGAACCAAGCATAACTTCAGTAAAAAAATAAAATTGGAAATAAAGTACTTTTTCCCCTATGGAAATCAGGAGCATCATCATCATCATCGTCAGTATCATCATCATCGTCAGTATCATCATCATCAGCAGCAGCCTCTTCCGCAAGCAAACTTCCCTCCCTTTTTCTTCCCTTTCTGTGTTTGGTATAGTTGTGTGTCACACAACGGATTGTCACTGCACATATATATTCTCCTTTTTTTCCCTCTCTCCCTAGACCCTCCCTGCTTCTAATGATTTTTTTTGGATTTTGAAAACTGAAAAAAAGAGTATGCAAAAAATAATCCAATCAGCGATCCCAAGGAGAGTAATAAACCATTCTTTACCTCTGTAGGAGAAAGCGTGGATACATAGTCTTCGTAGATCATACGAGCCGTCTCGTTTCTAGAATCTGTGTCTGACATTAGCCGATATTCTTCTACTGCCAACCAAAAGCTTAAAATTCTCATCTCCATATTGCATGCGGAGGAATTCTTGGAATACATTGATACCATATTTGTGATGAAGAAGGGCTGCGAAGTCTTGCTCCCATGCCCTAGCTTCGTCTGGTGTTGGTCTGTAGAGAGGAAAAGTATCGGTCATGCATGTCCTGCGGTCTGACATTTTAACCCAAGGCTACTATCTTTAAACAATTTGGCGATGATTTTTTAGGCGATC
>JAUJYZ010001522.1:0-23024 GCA_033675265.1 Actinostola sp. cb2023 | reverse complement strand
AATTCTACTATTATATATATGTGTTGTTCCGTGACGAAGAGATATTGCCTGCATTCTATCAGAATGGTTTGACAGGTCTAAAGTGGAATGGCATGTTGAGCCGCACACCTTTGGTTCCGTTGTGCATCAAGAAACCATTAATTCAGCAACAAAATGAAAACTTTCCGAGATAATTGAAGACTTCAAAAACGAAGTCAAAGAGTCTCGAAAACTATGGGTTGAAGTTTTGGCCGAGTTTGTCATCACCACATTGTTCATCTCGTTCGTTTGTGGGATGCTCATTGTCATGGAATCCACCTTCTTCGGTCATGCACATGGCTATAAGTTCTGGTTTAGGTGTAGCTACCTTTGCTTTTGCCATGTGGTAGATAACTTCTGTTCGGGGTTTCGTACATTCGAGATTTAGTCCAAGCCTAAGCCTGTGAGGTTACTTCATCCACAGGGAATACCAACTATGAAGGTATGAAAACTATGAAACTCCGAACAGAAGTTATTTGCACTTCCGGTTGCCGTTGCCGTCGTAGATTTTGCAAATCTTAAACTGCCTCCTTGGGTACCCTCCTTGGGTACCCTCCTTGGGTACCCTCCTTGGGCACCCTCCTTGGGTACCCTCCTTGGGCACCCTCCTTGGGCACCCTCCTTGGGTACCCTCCTTGGGCACCCTCCTTGGGCACCCTCCTTGGGCACCCTCCTTGGGCACCCTCCTTGGGCACCCTCCTTGGGCACCCTCCTTGGGTACCCTCCATGGGCATTTGTGAAATATATTAAGACTAAAACATATTTTACCATAATAAAATACTACTGTATTTCAACCGAAGCTACACTTTTGGCAGAGGATTTTAAATCTATTTTGTGGTCTCCCTCAGTGTCCCTCCCTGTTGTAGAAATTGACCGGTAGAGACTGAGAGCTATTGAGCTATCTTTAGAAACCAAGTCCTCCTCGGCTTTAAAAACCAAAGGGATCCCGTACACAAGTTCTTCTAACCTTCCTTCAATGATGGCTTCTTGTCTGATAAGCGGTCCACGTGTAGGGTGGAGTAGATTATTCTGTATTTTGTTGTTGTCAACAGCTTCGTAGAACAACATGTAGCCATTCCAGTATCGATGACGTGTCTCAGGGTACGAATTGACTGGAAGAGAAATGAAACAAAATAAGAATTGAAAAAATGGGAAATGAAACATGGGAAATGTTAAAATGGGAAATGAAAATATGGGGAATAATAATTTAACGATCAAATGAACGAATAATTTAGATAATGATGTGTCCAGTACCAGTGTCGTAGACGGTTGCTTTGTACGTCCCTCCAAAACACTCTGCCTCCAGATTCTCGTCGTTCATATCAAACTCCTCCACGAATGTGTCATTGTATTTGTACCACTTGCCTTTATAGTTGGAATTTTCGTAGCCATTTCTAGACAGAATATATATGTATGTCTATTTATAGATTTAAATTGCGATGATAATAATAATGACAGGCGAAAGTAAAAGACAACCATCATCATATTGCTACATAACATCAGTACGAACCACAGGCAACCCAACCATTTCTTCGGAGGCTTTTGTTAAAAAAATAAATGATGGGCTTCCTGTGGTACTTCGTGTGGGATAAATATTATATTGGGCTTCCTGTGTTATTACGCACGGAATCGTTTGCGTTTTCCCGTGCGTTTACGTTAAATATAGGATATTTTGGGTATTTGACACTATACTCTGTTGAACACAAACGCGTGCGATTCCGTGCGTAAAAACACAGGGAGCCCGCCCAATATATCAACCCGCGCTCTCTATACCACAGGAAGCCTGTTCAAAAGTATAACCTTTTCAGAATAAATGGTTGGGATACCTGTATATACTAACCTTCTGTCCTTAATAAACGAGTAATAATGGCCAGCATTAGCTTGTCCGCTGTGTACAATAACACCAACCAACTCGTAAGTGATCTCAGGTGGTATAATCCCGCTATTACAGGACTGTATGGATGACAGTGACTGGTTCGATACTGTCTTGGGTAGGTCTGTAGAGCTACCGTTCTCGCTGTATGAGTCACTTTGAACGTTGAACTGTTCACGTCTAGCTACTCCATCGATAGTGTATGGTTCCATGTTTAACACCCAAGGAAACTGTCAAACGGGAAATGATTGCGTTACATTGCTAGTAGGTTTTCTCGCACGCTGATTGGTCATTGAAATGTCACACAACGCATCACGCTTTGTCTCGTCAACGTCACGTCAAACTCGCTTTTAGAATATGCTGACCTTCCTTTTCAATGTTTTCAGATTTTCCTCGCGCTGATTGGTCATTGGAATGTCACACAAGGCGTCACGCTTTGTCACGTCAACTTTACTATTTTCAGAACATTAAAGTCATTGCTCCATTGATAAACCAACCGAGCCGTCCAGTCAGGTGTTGTTGCTACAATCGAATGCCATCACACTCTACTTGTTTTTAGGGATTATATATCAATTATAAATGGTGCAAAATTGCAATTATTCACATCTCAATCAGCCACAGGCGTCCTTGAACAAAGATAAAGCCAAAGAAATCACCCACGAACACCTTAGGCCTGATGATGACAATGAAAGCAACGAGGAAGAGACCGACATTTCAGACATTGAAGACAGTGGCAAGGAAAAAGAGGTAACCTGTCCTCAGTTTGCTGTTGATCACATTGAATTTTCATTTAACCAAATTGTTCTGTTTGTTGTCTTTAGCCAATGGATATGATCACATGGTCTCTTCTCATGAGTCTGTTTGTTATTTTTAGCCAATGGATGTGATCACGTGGTCTCTTCTCATGAGTCTGTTTGTTATTTTTAGCCAATGGATGTGATCACGTGGTCTCTTCTCATGAGTCTGTTTGTTATTTTTTAGCCAATGGATGTGATCACGTGGTCTCTTCTCATGAGTCTGTTTGTTATTTTTAGCCAATGGATCTGATCACATGGTCTCTTCTCATGAGTCTGTTTGTTATTTTTAGCCAATGGATGTGATCACGTGGTCTCTTCTCATGAGTCTGTTTGTTATTTTTAGCCAATGGATATGATCACGTGGTCTCTTCTCATGAGTCTGTTTGTTATTTTTAGCCAATGGATGTGATCACGTGGTCCTCCACCAAGTCACTATAATTAAGAGGATCAATGGATTTTCCATTACCCTTGAGTATTGGTGTATTTGATTTGGTGTGAAACAATGCTTTCCTGACATTGTCTTTCTCTGCTGGAGTAAGACTAGCATTGTGGCTTATCCACTGGGTTTCAGAAGTAACTTTGTGCTTAATGCTAGTAAAATGACAAAATTTCTTGAGGATTGACAAGCCTTCATGGTCAAATTGTCCAATTCTATCAATCTTCACACCAACATTTTGTGATGGATGTCTAGTTCTCTCTCTGTCAAGCAATCTTAGAGCATTATTAACTATATCTTGACAAGGACGTTCTGGTAACAGGTATGGGTCTACTGGCTGAAATGCTCCATGAATACCAATTAACTTGGAAGCAAAACGTGAAACCTTTGGAAACCTTTCCTACCAAAGAGGCCATCTCCCACCTTGTCAACTGGGTAAGCATAGAAACATTAAGTGATGTACTGGGTGGTGTACTAGATGGTGTACTAGACACTGAGCTTGATGGCGAGGCAGAACATGGAGGTTTTGGTGCCAATGGTGTGCTGGGTGGTGTACTAGATGGTGTACTAGACACTGAGCTTGATGGCGAGGCAGAACATGGAGGTTTTGGTGCCAATGGTGTGCTGGGTGGTGTACTAGATGGTGTACTAGACACTGAGCTTGATGGCGAGGCAGAACATGGAGGTTTTGGTGCCAATGGTGTGCTGGGTGGTGTACTAGATGGTGTACTAGACACTGAGCTTGATGGCGAGGCAGAACATGGAGGTTTTGGTGCCAATGGTGTGCTGGGTGGTGTACTTGATGGTGTACTAGACACTGAGCTTGATGGCGAGGCAGAACATGAGCTTACAGAAATGTCAAACATTTCTTGATATTCTTGTTCCCAAGATTCAGGTGAATATTCAACAAGGGATGACATTATTTCATCTGTAACAGATGTTCCTTTGGTACTATCATAGGCATAGACAAGGAAATCACCACCAAGTAGTTTTGTGAACATCTGGTCAATCACCCTGATCCACACTTTAGAGGCGTCAGACCATGGCTCTTTACTTTTTGCCCTCCAACCACATCCTCGAAAGTAGAAGTCATTTTTTCCTAGTATACAATGTAGATGTATAAACAACATATTAAACTCTAAATTAATAAATTCATTGTCAATTCTTACCTGAATTTAAGCATTTTACTGCTTCACGAAATGCATACCTCAAACCAAGTAAATGTGTTGCATACCAGTGGGTGAGTATTTGGTCCACTGAAATTGAAATTAATAATATTTAAACAAGTACATGTAATATACAATATTGATGTTGGTACATAATTATACATTTTATGTAGTATTATAATTAAATTAGCATAAATTTGGTATTAGTATTGACTTAGAGTAGGATCAATAGTATTAGTAGAAACTACATGTATAAACTAGCATTATTTAGTATTATTTAATTAATATTTTTTTATTTCGTGGTCAATGGTAAAAACCAAATTAATAACATACTGTGAGCTTACATGATTGTCCTGGACCTGAGGCATCATGGTTTGTGGCTCTAGCAAACAACTGTCTATGCAGCTTATGGGACGATTCAAATCCTTGTCCAGAATAGTGGTATAGAGACCGGAACTGCCTTAGGAGCATAGCACTATGGTCTATAGTCAAATGACCATAGTCACCAAGTGCCAAGGTGAACACCAAAGAGCATCTTTAGGAGAAATCCCCATTCTTTGCACTAGTTAAAGAATAACAATTAATGCTTACATGTACAAAATGTATATACATGTATATGTGTACAACTAGTATATAATATGTGCTTACAAAAACCATATCAGATAACATATTGCCACACTAGGTACATGTACATGTATATTAATGTAAACTTGTGTAATATTTTTTTGAGATGTACCTTAATGTCATGGATGTCGATAAGCTGTTCGTCATCTTCACCAAAAACACCATCTCTCATCGTCAGGGCGATCTCTCTCCATTCACTGCACACCTGATGATTGAAATGTACAATATATATGGTGGTACTTTTAGGAAGTCTCTCTTTCTTCAAAACCTATATTTATAATAATTATTAGCCATAAGTTTGAAATTCCATGGGGTAAGGTAGTATTGGATTAATTAACCCCTTGGAATAGAAAAACTGTGGGGGTGAAAACAAATCCTCCTTAGCTTAGATAGATAGATACATGTTATTTTTCACACGATAGTTCTATCAGTACAAAAGTTCTGGTTTACATAAAAGCTGTGCTTACATGGGGGTATGTATATTTTATGGAACCACATGTACATATTGTTTGAATGTACCTTTTTGAAAAAGTCAATGTGCAACTCTGCTGCATAACAAGCCAAGGCATCAGAACCAGTATTTGGAGGTACATGTACTTTATCTTTCATTTTCCTCCTCTTTTTCCGTTTGGGCTCCTTGGCATCATCCTCGACGTCATTCTCTTTTAATTTCCTTGTCTTCAGTAACTCTGTAAACTTAGTTGCCACTTCATCTTGTCTATTCTTCCAGTTTTGAAGTGCGGTGTCCAAAAAATCTTTAAGGTCTAACAGAAATGTATCAGTTATTAATAATTTAGCACAAATGTCAAACAAATTGAAATCTAAAAAACATCATATAAAAAGAGCACTTAATTTTACTATACTTTACTTGTACTTTACCAGTACTTATTATTTTCTATACAGTGTACATAAGATTTCAATTTAGTTGTCATGCTTCATGACACACCGCCTTTTTGTATTCGCATACTTGGTCTCGCCATCCTCCAATTAGCAGTTAGATCAGAGATAAGATAAGACAATCCTGCAAAGCTGATTGGATAATGGCCGAGACAGAAGTATTGGAATACATTATAAGTGGCCATTCATTTGAGCTGCGTGCTGTAACATGTCAAAGATTTTGAATTCTAAGATGTTGAATCTCAATAAACTACATGTACGTAATATATATTAAATTGATATATTGTGGATTAACCTGGACATTCATTGATAGAGACTTCTTCTTGCCTAGTACCAAAATCTCTGAGAAAATTCCCCACTGTTGATGATCTTTTGTATGTACTGTGTATAAATATACAGTGATACTACATTGTATTAAAGTAATAGAACCTCTCTACTAATGTCCCAGTGTTTGGACTCCTATATTGACAACACTATTTTACAAAACAATTTTACTGTATAAATGTTTTTACGTTCATATTTCAGAACATCAGTAGTGGATATTAGATGCGTGTGAACTGACTAGAGCTCCGGCCGGCCGTTCTGTGCTGTGTGTAATCAGGTACAGTTGTACTAAAATACTCAGTGGCTAATCCATCTTCAAAAAAAGTAAAGATCTGTTGAATATTATTGCAACACAGAAGTATCTGTGCATTTCTTTTTATGAAGAGCTCTTCATCTGAATGCTGTGCGTTTCTGTTGAGGAGTTCTTCCAAAAACGTAACGCACAGAACATTGTTTGAATATCATAGCAACACAGAAACATCGTTTCTTTTCGTATGAACGCTATAGTTCAGTCCTGCAATAATTGTTTAACAACTGCTATAAGATCATTCAAATTATCTTCAAATCTGTTATAAATGATGTAAACACTTTAGTCGTTAGTGGTTCGGGAATTCTTAAATTGTTTTTGATGTCTTTAGTTTTAATTTCCACCTAAGTATATCTCACACAGTTCCGCGACAGAATCGTTTACTTTTTCTAACGGTTGATCGACGTCAGTTTCTTTGAATTTATTCAAAAGTTCACAAGCGGTTCCTGGAGTAGCGACGAACAAAATAAACTTTACTATTTATTTGCTTTTGTACAGTAAATATAGCGGTTCACAGAAGACTCTAGATATCAAATTTTTACACAAATCAATTCCTGAAATTAATAATTTATTATTTTTGTAAGAGTTATTTGATCTTTAAGGTTCCCGACATTTGTTTGAATTCAAAAACATAAACAGAGATAGTTTCCTAGCATCTCAGCTGATTGGATTAAAAGTATTCACTTCAGAAAAGGTCCCCGCTGGATATTGTTTGCGAAGTCTTCTTCATTTTCGTATTTATTCATTATTTGAGCTCCTGTTTTGCTAGGGAATTTGTGCCTTCGCTTTTTTTAGGAGTAGAAAGCAGATATTAATTACTCGAGTTATTGCGTTTTTTTGAGCTTATTGTTTTCAATCTTCGGTTTCACCTTTTCTATTTATCTATTGTAGTGTGCGAAACTAAATATGTCTTTCCTTTGTTTACATTTTGAACAGAAAAATACAGCGAAGTTGACAAGGTTTTTGCAAAGGAAAAACCAAATAATTTACTAATTCCTTGTTAAGTTTGTCAATTTTTTTTCTTCCGTTTTTGTTCAGTCCAAGTTGTATTTAATTCATTTTAAAAAGCCATTTGTTTCTTGTAAATCTGATTCACTAACAGTTCTTTTAATCCGCTTCGGCTTTGAAATCCGCCCTTTTGTGCGGATTATCTAATAATTTCTTCCAAGAGAAGTTTTAATTTGTCCAAGAAAACGGCTCAAAAGGGCGCGAAACAAGTGCTAGTTAAATCATCTATCGACAGCTTGCCAGCAGATACGCAATAGAACTCTTATTTCTTGTCGAATATTGAAATGATAGCCAAATCCCATGAATAGCCTTGAATCCAGAATTGCGGATGTTGGTGAGACCTCGCTTCAACATTAACTAATTATAATGAGAAAATTTGGTTGCTATGATAAGTAATCATATAAGTCCAAATTTCTTTCTTTTCGGGGGACCGCTTGGAATTATTTATAATAAACACGTATGACAGAAATGGTGGGGAAATGACTGTTTTGATTGATCAGTTCACCATGATTTAGATACATGTTTTATCTTGAAGACCAAACTCTTTGAAAAGATAATTAGGATATTGCACTGTAGCACTTTGAATTGCTATTAACGGTTCGAGTGTAATTATTATTACCTTGAACAACATATCCATATATTCAACATTCGACAGAGAATATCAAATCATAAAGCTTAAAGTCCCACCGCTACATTCCACTTTAATATCATGTTATCAGGCTTACAATTAATCTAACGATAAGCACTCCTCCGAGACCGACTAGTTACCATCGTGAGTAGCAAAACCTTGCCGCACAGAATTTGTTTTCAAATCAGGTAAGTTACTCCTACTCGTACAATTGTATTCTTTGCTCGAGTTTCTGGTTTTCCCCGCAACTTTGATCAATACACGCATCGAACGCCCGCATTGTCTTCCTTTTAATTTGAAGATGAATCACTTAGCTTTGCAAGGGAACACAAGTACAAGTTGTCACAATTAATTTGTATCCCATTTTCCATCACCTTATGTCAGGTCGATTGGGAAGACGAGACAAAATGACTGGGTAAACGTACATTGAATATTTTCAAGATCAAACATTATATTATTGACCGTGTCAAATGTATGTCGTTTGAAGGATATTTAAATATGAGATTGATTTAGGTATTTCTTAAGGTGAGGTAAAGCTGCACTAGTAATTACAAGTTCGTGAGAAGACGATGAAAATGGCCTTACACAAGATATGTAAATATGATAACAATGTGTTGACATAATGAAGAAAAAACGAGAATGATTTTGTGCTTTTTCAAATCAGTCACCTGCTGTTCTGTTAAAAGATCGTTTTATCATCCAATGTGAAATTCTTAAGTGGCTTTTTGCGAGCAAATCAGCAGGGGTTTTTGATTGCTCGCACCTGTTATTCTCTTTGGTGAAAAGGTTTCCTTCTTCTTTCCCACAGAATCGAGCACCCACCAGAGAACACCAAGATCCCGAGATTATTTGATATATAGCTCAATTAACTGTAGACAAAGCAAGCAATCTACAAGAACTAGAAAAAACAGAGATAACTTTCGAGATGTTTTTACGAAGGCTATTGGTTTTGAACGAGCCTGGGGAGCACTGTGGCTTATTTCTTCATTTCGTTCGTCACTGTGTTTGGAAATCTTCTTGTCTTCGCGTCGTTCATCAGAGATCCATACAGACAACTGCGAACTTTACAGAATTACTTCATCGTCAACCTTGCCGTGTCTGACCTTGCTATGGGCTGCTTTGCAGAGACGTTGCTGGCTGCGACGTACTGGGAAAATAGAAACGACGTCTTCTTCGCGCACTACTTGTGTGCAATCATGTCGGGTGTGTCCTCGCTATTCAACATGGCCGCACTCTCAATTTATCGCTACTTTTGTCATCAAGAAACCCCTTCACTTATCATGGCATTACAACCAAAAAAGCGAATTATTATAACTATTGTCATCATATGGTTGTACACGTTGCATTTTGCTGCTTTGCCACTAGCTGGCTGGAAAACATCTGGATACCAACTTTACCTTTACTTGCTGGGCTGCACTCTCCCAAGCGTTGTGATCGTCTTCTCGTACTTGGGAGTGTTCTTAGCTATACGAGCGCACACAAGACATCTTAAGAGTACAATAGACTCTAAAAATAAAGCTCTTCAGAATGCCGTGAATAGAGAGAAGGCGACTACGAAGACCATGCTGATAATACTGGGTGTTTTTACATAGCGTTTTGGGTACCATTTCTTATCATCGACATAATTATGGTACAGTGTCAAACATGTCGCTCGAATTACTCTATCCATGCCGTTCGTGATATCGCACTTACGTTGACCTACTTCAGCTCGGGAATAAATCCTCTTCTGTACGCGTGGAGAGTGCAACAATTTCGTAAGGCGTTTATCCTCTAAAAAGCTAAAAGGTCTTTTTCCTTATAATAACTCTTATGTGCAGTTCTTGAACTGGCAATATTGGTCAATCAAGGTTAATGGGAAGAGGTGAGAGATTTCTGACATCTACGGTCCGCTACGGTTCAGTTATATGTCCAGCTGATGGAATACACCCGGGAATACACCACAAACCAAAATGGCTACCACAAACATCTCATGCAAACCAGCAATTTCCCGTAGAACTAAACTCTCACGGCTTACACACTTTTACACATAAGCAGCTATCCAGTTGATATGTTTTATTTGCTTTACCGGTTTATGAGTCCGATTGCACTGTTTCTTCTTGTTTCCCATGCCATCCTAGACAGGTTGTGCTCCGGTGCTATTTCACTTTGGGGAAATGTTAGCCAGGTCGCACCACCACACCTTTTCTTGCCATTAACTGTAGAGCCATCCAAATCGAGACTGTGTAATGATATATTCCTTAACCTGTGGATGACTGATCGGCCTTTTAAAGTGCCTATCACCCCTGTGAGATTGTTTTAAAAATCTATTCAATATAAGCTGAATAGTTGGTGGGTTCAATATTTTGTGATTTCAACCTTGTGTTTTTGAGTTATATAGGTTTGAAATCTCAATATGCAAATTTGATGACGTCTACTAAGGAATTTGCCATAACTTATTTATACTTTTTCAAGAAGAACTTATTTCTTAAAGGAGCACATAGATCAAAATTAAAAATGTCCTTGAAAATACCTTATTATAATGTTAAACCCGTCAATATTCACTCTACCAAACGGTTTTTCAAATTTTCAATTGGAAGCACTATATTTTCGCCCTTCTTTTTCGAGGCCACTGAATAAATCGATAATTCCGAGTGGGAAATGGGGAGACCAGTCGTGACGTCATCTTACCAAAGCAAGCTACACGTGAAGTAAGGAAAGTATTGGAGACTTGTCTACGTATAGAAATAGTGCGTTAAAAAAAGCTTTGCAATTCAAAATTTTCACGAATACTGTGCACCATGCCCAGTAGGTGTGTTGTACAGGATTATTGCAACAACAAATCAAAACCAAAAGAGGGCATTTCGTTACATATTTCGCCAACCAACAAAACCAAGGTAACTTAAATCAAGCATGAGAACTGCGTCACCTTTTCTAACTTATACTCAAATGGTACTAGACAAACAGGTTAACTTATCAGATTGTGTAAAAGCAACTAATTTCCTTTCGTTTAAGCCTTTTAAAGCGTTTTGAATTTATTGTGTAATTTAATTAATTGATTAATTATTCAAACAAATTGGGTGACCAACCTTGAAGGCTGGCCACCCTACATTTTTTCTTAGAGCACACAATTGTTCTGTATCTTGGTTTTCTCTGCGACTCTCGCCTGCAAGCCTTCAGTCTTTTACCCCACAAGAAAGAGAAGTTCCTCAAACAACTAAAGTCTGTTTTAGCGAAATCACATACACATTTAGTCATGCTTCAAAAGCCCCCTGGAAAATGCTTCTCAATGGCTTTCGCGGTGCCTGGAGCGTACCTTTTTACCAATGAGATCAACCTTGCCATTTCACGCTCGTCCAAGTCCTGGCGTCAAGCAAAGTTAGAGGGTGCCCTTTTTAGAGTCCTGGGATGGTTTTCTTCAATGGCGTTCAGAACGTCATCGCCACATCAAACTATTATCGGATGCATCTGCGTACAGTTGGGGCGGTTTTCTTAGCCAAGATGCCATCTCAGTGGAAATCTCCGGCTATACTGGGATCGATCAACCTGGCTCTGGCTAACGTTTTGAGGGGTTTTGGATATTCTATCAGCAATTCGTGGGTCGACGTTTTCACCGATAGCCAAATTCTAATTAAAGCATGGCATCGACAAGGAGTAAAATCTCAAGCCTTTTCTTCGGCTCTCAAAAGAGTATTTTCAGCTATGTCATCGCTGAATATTGATCTACATCTGTTTTACATTCCAAGTAAGCGTAATCCCGCTGACCAGCCATCGCGTCGCCTCAAGATGGGCAACTTAATGACACCCTTTGGGAGTCCATCCAGCAACAGTTCGGTGGAGAGGGTGGCTATTCCGCTGACCTCATGGCCCTCCCCTCAAATGCAAAAACGAACCTAGAAGGGCGGGTTCTGCCATTCTTCTCGCCATACCCAACACCTCTTTGTGCTGGAGTCCACCTATTTGCCCAGGTGCTACAGCCCTCAACAGTTGCTATTTTTGAAAATCTGTACGTCTTCCCACCAATTTGCCTGATAGCTCAAGTGTTTCGATTTCTGAAATTGCTCCATGTCCCGTTTACCATGGTAGTTCCTCACGTCCTACCTCGAAGACACTGGTGGCCCATGTTGTGTGCTGCTTCAGAACCTCGTGTGCTGTTGCACACTGGTGGCCCATGTTGTGTGCTGCTTCAGAACCTTGTGTGCTGTTGGCACAAGCCAGCGTCTTGGGTGCACTCTTGGTCCCTTCAAAAGAGGGTTATTGTGGCAATACACCTTATTCACGTGTGCTGGTTTTCGAGATCAGAATACTAGGATCTTTCACATACAAATGACCACTGCCATCTGAAAAAGCAATTATTCATCAATATTTTTGGAAAATTTCAATAGTATTGGATAAAATCCCAAGAAGATATTGTAAATTACATTTATATAGTTTAGTATGGAATTTTCAGTCATGCGTACCAAATTTTTCGAAATTGCTTAAGGTGGCTCCGTCGAAATTCCAGACGCATTCGTCTGAAATACAACTTCGGCCATAACTTTTTTAATATTCGCGTGATGGACTATCAGACTTGCAGAAAGTTGAAGCTATTATTTGGCAATATTACAACACAATTCGATTTCCCTTTCCGCAAATATTTTTAGTGATATCGGAGCTACAATGGACCTTGTTCTCGCTACTTAAACGCGCTCAAAAAAAATTATCCGATAGTTTTGCGTAAAAGTTTGTGAATCGTGTTCAATTGACTTGTTGAATATCATAACTAAGTTTCAGCAAAATCGGCGGAACCAAAATAACAGCATTCAAATTCATGACTAAAATATATAACCTGTTTATTATAAAATAATATAAATAATAGCTTCAACTTTCTGCAAGTCTGATAGTCCATCATGCGAATATTAAAAAAGTTATGGCCGAAGTTTTATTTCAGAATGCGTCTGGAATTTCGACGGAGCCACCTTAATTTCAAGGTTTAACACTTTTCACTAAAAGAAGATATCGATATAATGTCCTTGCGGAGTTATGGACGTTTTTAATTCTAAAAATACATCAGAACGAGGCTTGGTACACATGAAGGCAAATTCCCATACTAAACTCTATAAATGTCATTTACGATATCTTCTCGGGATTTTATGCAGATGGCAGTGGTCATTTTTATGTGAAAGATCCTAGTATTCTGATCTCGAAAACCAGCATGCGTGAATAAGGTGCATTGGCCACTTCCTTGGGACCTGTGGGTCATTTGTGTATTGCCCGACAAAAATTAATTTCAGATACTCCTGAGTTAAAGTGTATATAGGTATTGTATTGTTATACCATAAATAAACAATTCCGTTTTGTGTGGGTGTGTTTATTTGTCTTTTCTTCTCTTATCCAGGAACTCCCTCAAGTAGCTTGTCTATTTATCCCAGCAGTTTGATGTTCAGAATGCGGATATCCAAATGACCATACCTTCCGATACTTAACGAAACAAAACGCCACTTTCTCAGCAAACTTCCATCTCTCTTCTTGATATATTCGTGAATGTTTCCCTCTCTCTTCCTTAACTCGCCGAACAATAGCCATTTCCTTTGGACCACTTTCGCAAACACGTGTTTTCCTTCTGCACGCCCGAAAAGGATGCCGGGAACATACGGGAATTTTCGACAGCAAGCATCCCGCCCTTTCCGTTTTTCAGACTTTTATAGAGTGTCGAGCCACTTGGTCCTACAGGCAAAATATTGCACTGGTTGCATTCTTTACAAGTCCAAAGTCGCCAAAAATGCCTTTGTAGGTCCTGCAATCCACCACAGAACAACCAGAGAGACGATTTCACAGTTGAGTCCGCCATTTTGAATAACGTAATGGGACTGCCAAGATGTCTTCGTGAAAATCGCTTCTCGCTGCTGGGTTCTTTCAGCAGAACGGTCTCCACCACACCAGTCAAGCTTAATGATTCTGTTCTGGGGGCTTCTGTGGTGAATAATGGCTATACAACACTCTAAAATGCAAAATTGACCTCTTCAAGCAGTTAAAACTCTACTGGCCACGAAGAGATCCCAAGAAGAAAGGCAAACCACGTGAAAACGCGAGCCCACGGGCATTCTGAACTGTCACGATTTCCATGGAAACCCCTTATATGGAATCGAAATTTCCTATGGCGTGATTAGGTCCAGAAAATCGCTAAAAAACTAAAAATAGCTCAGGAGCGAATGGGTTAAGTCCTTTTTAGAAATCATATTTGATGCAAATTTAAGACTAGCATATATTGCTCAAGCAATCATCCAAGCTACAAGACCTAGAGGTATTTTGGCACCACTGCAACTTGGCCTTGGCGAACAGATGCCATTTTGCATCAAAATTCCGGATTGATTCACTAAATTCGCATGGATTCTGTTCTTCTTACTCAACAGTCCAGAAGTATGAACAAAGTGCAGCTGCAACGCAAGCGACAGAGATACCAGACTATATCCCTGGCCAATTCGTCCAATATGTGGCTGATAACGTTGATCATAACACAAGAACTTTGGATGGGAAAGGGACATTTCACGGCATGGGCATTATTGCTACTTCCACACTGGTACACAAAGCTATAAGGTCATCCCAAGAAGAACTGTTACAACAGAAGAGATTGCTGAAGCTGGAAAAGTAACTATGTATAATTACAGTTTTCGCGAAGAAATGCACCAGTTGATGTATAAAGAAATAAGAGACTTGAAAGTCCAAGATCGTTTAAAAAAACCTAGACCTTCTTTGGAAGCTTTCTCAACCCCATTCTACAATCCCTGCGACCTCACTGAAGAAAATCACAAACGGACGCACTGTTTCAGCAGCAAGCAAGTGTTTTCAACAGAACGGATGCTTCAAAAATATGACATTATCGCGTCGGATGAGAAGGCACTCTTATGTCTATACAACTGTAAGGCCGAAGAAAACCTTGATTCACTGATATGTGAAGTTTTGCCAGAAGGTTGCGACTGGAACATCGTTTGTGTCCCCAGAGAGCCTTCCGCAACATCCGCAGCTACCAAGTATCACAGCCTAAGAGTATACTGTCAAGTTCAAGAATGGAATGGTGTCTTTCTACAGCCAGAAGATTGGGGATGGAAACTAACAGATGAGTTTTGTGCAATACTAACTGACATGCACACGAATCACTGATGGAGGTCATCCGATGTAACTGCAAGACAGACTGCAGAACACAAAGATGCACCTGCAAAAGGAATGGCTTGGACTGTTCAACAGTTTGTGGTGAATGCAAAGGCCAAAGTTGTGCAAATTCAAGTGCTCCTGATTTGGATGTACAGGTCCAAATGAAGACTGATTGTTGTTAACACACTTACTTAACTGTAAGGATCATATTAACATACTAAAAAGTTTTGGAAGGTACTCCTTTTCTGTGGTACATAGATGTATTTACACGTTTTGTATAGTAATTGTTTCACGTTTAGTACTCTATTGTAAAATAAGCATAGAAGTAGAGATGAAACAATGAACCAAATACTGTATTTCAGTATTAGAGCTCTGCCCATTCTCAATTGGGCTTCCTGTGGTAAAAGCAAAATACAATATTTTCAAGTTAAATTATTGCTAGCCTTTAACAGTACAGTTCAAGTATATATTTCTGCATCACCTGAGATTTCTCGACATAATCTCATTAATAAATTGATATTCCAAAGAACTTTCGATTTTTCTTAGTGATGGAATCCCTGTGTAATAAGCTCGATTTTTAGTATGTTATTAAGAAGGCTGTCCTTGAATGTTTGGCAGTGAAATTTTTTTTGTTGCAATTAGTTTGATCAAAATCCATAGATTGACTGGACTACTCCGCCGCAAGTGACAATGCGACCTGTCGATATCTTTGCAATAGTGATAACCATCTGCACCAGCTACAAATGTTATCCCTTAGTTCAGCCTATTCAAAACAAAAGATGTCGTTAAAGGGTGAGCTGGAGAGTTTTTTGTTCTCCATGCCGGGAGAATAATCACTGTGTACAGTCATGCCGATTGATGTCTTCCGCTTTCTCGCATGGAAAGATAAAGATGAAAAGACAAAGGTTCACCAGGTCATTTGCGTATACCGGGGACAGAAAGCGGCGTCTCCCTGCATTTGTCCAACACAGTTATCATACAACACTGTAGATTCTTATATAGGAAAATTGGTCCATGGGTCAGTTTAGATGTGATTTTGACATGAAGTTTATTGTTACGACTGGTACACTGCCTTTCTATAAGAAAATGTTAAAGTACCTTCAAGAATTTAACACAGAAAACTTTACAAACCAAGATATATTTCTAAAATGCATTTGGAATAACAAATCAATAAAAATCGAAAATTCTCCCGTTTTTTATAGATCCTGGTTCAACAAAGGCATCCAAACTATAGAAGACTTGACTGACTTTGAAAGTAAATTCTTTAGTTTCTCTGATTTTGTTAATAAATATGGTATAAGTGCTAATTTTCTCACATACCATAGTGTAGTGAGCGCAATTAAGAGTTTTTTGACATCAAATACAGCTTTGGACTCTACAAAACAACCACCATTCTTTGATTTAACTAAAATGTCAACAAAATCGGTTAGGCATTTTTTTACTAGGTTAGATTTTCTTATCCCAACCAGTCAATTGAAAATTCTTCAACAAGGTGTCCACCCTTCAGAGCTAAAAATAGTTTATTCACTCCCTTTCATTGTGACTAAAGAGATTAAACTATCTATGTTTCAATTCAAAATTGTTCATAACATACTCCCGTTAAAAAGGTACCTATGCAAAGTAGGTATAACAGATAATGAATTTTGTCCTTTTTGCACTGATCGAGAAAGCCACACTTGTCAACACTTCTGGAATTATTTCAAACCTTGGTGGTCAGAAATAAATGCAGTCTCTGAAATCAAACTTACCCTACCTCTGATTCTATATGGCATTCTCCTAAATATTGAGAAAAAACATCTACTCAATCATTTACTCTTAATTGCAAAACAGCATATGTATATTGCCTTTATTAATGAAGAACTTTACACTTTCAAGTCCTTTATTGAGTATGCACCCAGTAAATATGAGCTAGAAAAAAGAATTGTATTACCAAAACCAAAACGCGTACAGAAATCTTTTGAATTAAAATGGTCCCCTTTTTCCAAATTTCTGAGCAAAGCTGCTTCCAACTCATAGTTTAATGTATTACGTAGTTCAGACCGATTTCTTTCCTTCTCTCATTTTTTTCTTCTTTTCTTCCTTTCTTCTCTTCTCTATATATATATTGCCAATCATGTATTGTAAGTAAAAAAAAATTCTGACAGTTCATGTATGTATGTTTTAAATATGATTTTGTAATAGAGTTAATATTTATATATACGATAGATCACCGAAATATCCACCAATAAAACAGCGTGAGAAAATATTTTTGTTGTCCAAAGTTGTGTGATTCACTGTCTTCATCGCGCGTTAGGCAAAAACTTTCATCGAGCACGTTTTGCTTTAGCGCGATTCTGTCCATCGCGCACTTTTTGCCTATCGCGCACTTTTTGCCTATCGCGCACTTTTTGCCCTTTTTTGCATTTTCTGCCTATCGCGCACATTTTGCCTATCGCGTATTTTTGCCCATAGCGCACTTTTGACCATAGCGCACTTTTTTACCATCTACACTAACAGTATCGTACTTGAAGACTACCGAAAATTTATTACTGCTTTCGATGACGTTAACTAGTTGATATTGACTTGGTTTTAAAAATGTAATACTTTATGAGCTATACACGTGTTTTGAAACTAAAACGGAGGAAACTTGTAGTTGTATGGTTTCTCTTTATTTATTACCGCCGGGCAAAATAAATGTAGCCTGCGTAGCTGGCTGGCTACGCAGGCTAAAATAATGTGGCCGGTATACTCTATATTTTGTCTTGCTTTATTAAGTGGAATAAAGCTATTGAAGCTAGATTTTAAATAAGATTTTAGAATAACGAAATTGTCGATGTCGTGCATGATCAACTTCAAAATATCTTATGTTTTTTTTATAAGACCAGCTAGCTCATGATGAAGCCTCTCTGGATCGAAGCCGAAGGTGAATAATTGCTTGGTTTTGTCCATTCACATTGATGAAAATTCCCGTAAAACTTTCAAGTATATATGTAAAAGCAGCAACAAGAAATGCTGTGGACATGCAAATTTGCATGGCGACGGGACGCGTACGGCGGCTCAATTGCGACGGCAGACGATGATACGGATGTGACAGCTAGTTCCCGCCCCAAAGGCCGGCCAATCAAAAATGTGCACAAAAAAATCAAATCGAGTAGCTCTGGAGTACTTTGACCGTAGTAATGCAAGTCACAACATTGAACTAGATGAAAACAAAAAACGTCTTTTAATATGGCTGAACTCGATCTGATTTCTATGTAACAAACCGGCTTCTTGTCAACGCTTTCAAAACATCGATCAGCGTTTAGTAAACAAAATTTCGCCGAAATATATCGTCGAGAGATGTGAGATGTAAGCTTATTTTTGATGTTGGAATCGCTTAGCTTTTTAGGTAAAATCTCGGATATCCAAGTTTAGCAAATTTAAATAATAATACTATTGTAGTTTATTTATCATTCTATTTATTGTAAAATATTATCTCATTAGGTCAGTGTTTTCAATTGTAACTAGTATTGTTCTGTAATTATTGTAATCTGTAGTTATTGTATCTAGTGGGCCAAATTGGAAACCAGTATTGTTGTATTGCTGTATTTGTAAACCCACTCAAAATAAAGATTATTATTATTATTAAGTTCTGTTTCGACAAGAATTCTAGGCCTTGGAGGCCTTAGCTTGCATGGTCCGTTGATAATCAAGCTGGAAAATGACGAAAACGGTACTTACGACCAATACCTATTTTGGTTCGTACGTACAAATGTATGTGTATAACATTATGGTTTCAAGACGGTTCACACCACACGTCAATCCAGCGGCTCGGCCGATTAAGCTTATATTTGATAAGCTTCACAACCATACTGATATAAAAGGTTTGACACAAATTTGTACGTAAATTCTGTTACTGATTTATTGAGGATTTATTGTTTAATACAGCTTGTCTCTCTTCTCCTGTTCTACAAAAAAAAATAACCGAAGTTATTTTATTTAATGTAATACAATACAATAATTTTATAAAATTTTATAACTATATATATAATTCTATAAAGCGAAAGTCTAACTTTTAAAAATATGCAACGTACGTCCGATGGGCGAAAAGTGCGCGATAGGCAAAATGTGCTCGATAGGCAAAAAGTGCGCGATGGGCAGAATCGCGCCTAAGGCAAAAGTGCGCGATGAAAGTTTTTGCCTAACGCGCGATTTTGCCCAAGAAATTTTGGTGAAAAACGGAGATTCGATGTTACGGGGTTTTTCGAGATTTTCGCGGGAGACAGGTACGTTATTTTGCTTGTTTCTTATAGTTTTTTTTCCTCTTGACAAAATGTTTTTCTCAACTAGAGATGGACTGATAAATTCGCTTTCAAAAACATGTAAATATTTTTACAAACTTATTCATCAAACAAAAACTAGAGCATTTTCTAAACAAATTTCAGCTTTAAAATTCGTAGCTTACACGTTGTACACCAACTCCGGGCAGAGGGCCATTTCGTGCTTTGTAGATAACGTGGATAAGCGGTTTTTTATACTACAAATA
Organism: Actinostola sp. cb2023; assembly: GCA_033675265.1. NCBI lineage: Eukaryota > Metazoa > Cnidaria > Anthozoa > Actiniaria > Actinostolidae > Actinostola > Actinostola sp. cb2023. The sequence goes on along the minus strand of JAUJYZ010001522.1, from coordinate 3,335 downwards.
TTATATTGAGAATGTGGGATTCGAACCCACGACCCTTGGAACTGATCACTCAGCTGAGCTACCAGGCCGGACTGGACCCAGGCCGTGGGGAAAAAGACGGAAATTCGCGGCAAATATTATATACGCAATACTAGGAAAGGAGGTCGTGTAGCTCTAGTGGAACAGTTAGAAATTGAAGGAAAGTTAAAGTGATATCAAGATATACCCATCAAGTTCAGTCTTCTGAACGTTAGCCCTAGTAGGTGAAGAGAAAGAGAAAAAGTCTCTGACACCTTTTGTCAACTATTAGTCAACCCGACTGTGACGTACCGGCACGTCGGGCCTCCCTCGCGTATCCCGGTCTGCAACGTCCCTTCACGCAATCCCCAATCACTACTCGTACGATTGTTTTCTATCAACAATTTATTAAATAACTCATTGACACTTATTCTAATTATATAACTTAATGTAACGAGTTGAAAATCTCTCAGAAATCTAAATATCCTAATTATATGTAAAGACATGAACTTTCAATGTAATTCTTATATACTGATATTATTTAATATACTTAATGAAAAAAGACTTCGAATTGCTTCGTATACAAATATAAATACAAGTTCAGTGTTTAAATTCTCGTCTTTGAGTATTTTTGTTTGCTTTAGGTGCCGACTGATACTTAGCTTGTTGAATCAGTTTCCTTCGCTGGTCACCTTGCAGTCCACTCCGTGTTCTTTGTTTCTTTCCTTTAGTCTTTGAACTTTGTACCTCGCTTTGCCTTGTCTTACAACTTTACACTTCTTCTCTAGACTTCTTGTTCTTTAGTTTTCTTGTGGTCTCAGTTTCCTTACTTCTTAATGTTAGTTTACTGTCACTGTATATATAGGATTGACCAATGTAATTCCACTTGGTTTTGACTCTCAGTTTTCTGGACCAGTTAACTCTACATGTGGATGGATTCCACGGACTCGAGAGTGTTTCAACTGTCTTCTTCTCGTCTGCGAGTTCTTTTTAAGGAGTGCCGTATTCTGTGTTCATCAGTATTTATATGCACCACGGTGACATAACATTTCTATACAATACTCCAAAACAATAACAATTACGTAACGAGTTCTACAATTACAAGAAATCACTGTTTACGAAGAATACGCTAATTACTTTACTCTATGGAATGTGAATTGAGTTTCGATTATAATACGTAAATATTTCTGAGATCGTGACACCTCCCCCCTTAAAAGTCTATTTATGAAGAGGAACGATTAAAAAAAATTGAAAAAAAATGACGAGAAAATCAAAAAATATACACTGCTCTCATACTCTGCTCAGGGCGTCTGCATTCACATTCTGCTTACCAGACTTATGCTCAAAAAGGATATCATACTCTTGTAACGTGATGCTCCATCGAAGAAGCTTCCTGCTCTTATGTCTGACTTGGTTTAACCATACCAAAGGGTTATGGTCTGTCTGTAACTTGAACGTACGTTTCTACCATACAGATAGTACCGGAATAACTCCACGGCCCATACAATTCCCAAGCATTCTTTTTCGGTAGTTGATAACTTTTGCTCTCTTGGCTGGAGTTTTCTACTTGCGTATGCTATCGGGTGCTCATCTCCATTCTGATCTTTCTGGTTGAGAATAGCTCGTAGGCCTCTATTAGATGCGTCAACCTGCAAAATAAACTCATCATGCCAATGAGGAGGTCTTAAACAGGTGGGTTTCTCAAAGATCTCTTTAAATCTTGAAAAAGCTTTCTCATGGTTATCTTGCCACGTTATCTTCGTTGGTACCTCTCTGTAAGCAAAAAGTAAATATGGCAAGTATTTATCCCATGTTTGCACATGCTCTCCAGCAAACTTCTTGAGCATGGCTTTTAGAGTACCATTGAACCTTTCAACAAGGCCCATTCGCTTGAGGGTGGTAAACAGACGTCTTTATCTTGGCGATGCCTAACTGCTCATATAGTTGCGTCATTAGTTTACCTATAAAGTTGGATCCTTGGTCAGACACCAATTCCTTGGGAATACCTACCCTGCAGAAATACTGGACCAATACATCAGCGATCGTTTTTGAGTTGGTTGTTCTGAGGGGTATGGCTTCTGGATAACGCGTAGCATAATCTACTATGGTCAAAATGTATTTGTACCCAGTTGTTGTTCTCGGTAGTTCTCCTACAATGTCAATTGCAATCTTCTTAAAGGGCTCAGTTACAACTTCAACAGGATTCAGTGGTGCTCTACTCGACTTCATCTTTCTAGCGACCATCTGACACTGTGGACAAGTTGCACAATACTTGCGAACATCAAAATGAATTCCTGGCCAAAAGAAATGCGCTGTTATACGAATAATGGTTTTCTGTGCCTCCCATGTGACCTGATAAAGGAATAGTATGACCAACACATAGAATTTCATTCCTATACGATTCGGGAACTACAATGCGGTCTACATACCTTGTACCATTGTGTAAGTCATTGTTCGTCTTTCGATGCATAAGTAACTCTTTGTCTATAAAGTATCCATCACAGTCTTCTGGTGCATTGTCTGTCGCACAGATGCGTACTTTCCTCGAGAGTCACATCTACTTTCTGGTCTTCGACTAGCTGGCTTCTAGTTCTGTCTAGGATATTGGACGAGATATGATCCTTTGTTTCAGTGTCACTGTTGTTTACTGGTTTCTCTTCACCCACTTGTCCATCCACGACTTTGTTATTGAACAGTAAATTCAAATCTCCTTCCTCCAGTTTCAAACCGTCGTTTCTTCATCTTTTTTGCAAGACAGACTCTTTGTTGCAAGCATATTTTCTCGATCTACCAGTTTTGTCTGCTCTTTGTTGGGCATTTTCCAATGCTTTTTGCCTTCGAGTTAACACGAATGCTTCATCCTTTTCGTTTTGCATCGGTGGGCACATTCTTTTCCCCACTGATCCAAGACATTTTGCTTTGAAAGCGTTCTACCAAATGACGACCTGCCTAGTAAACAATCGACTGGTAAGGTGTTCATTACTCCTACGAGTTCTCTGTGCTTACCTTGGTCACTCTCGAAAACTACCCAGGCCAAAGGTACTGTGAGACGCTTTCCCGATGCTGTGAGTACTGTTATCTTGTCTCCTGTTAATTTCGTACGGTCAAACATACTTACCATGTACCAATGTCCTAGTACATCCAGAATCCACAATCATCTCCGCAGGTTTTCCTTCGATTTTACCTTTAATGTTACCACCTGGAAACTCAGAGTTTGCAGTTAATGGAGTCATACACAATAAATAACCCTGTGAAGGTCTACCACGACCTCTTCCACAATTAAACGACATAAATGCCCTTACTTTCCACATTTATAACAAGTAATCGGTTTAGCAGGC